>JAMAKR010000066.1:8796-60071 GCA_023628425.1 Chaetomiaceae sp. PYS4301M
TTTTTTATCTGTTCTTTTTTATCTGTTCTTTTTTATCTGTTCTTTTTTATCTGTTCTTTTTTATCTGTTCTTTTTTATCTGTTCTTTTTTAATTATCTTTCTTTTTCATATTTTCTTTTTATCTTTTCTTTTCTATCTTTTCTGTTTTATCTTTCCTGTTTTTATCTATCTTTACATCCCTGTGAGGCCTGTGAGCACTGCCCTGGCTGTGGCTAAGACACCCGACCCTCAGCCTGCGGCCTCGAAAGGATCCCGCTTAGTGATCACCGGTCAAGGTCCAGGGTCGCATAATTCATTCCTGCCCAGCAGCCAACTAGCTGCTTCTCGGGGCCTGGTCTCTGAAGTATCTCTAAGGCGCAGCAACCGAATTGGACATGCAAGAACCAGTAGCGAGGCGACATGTGATGATCAGTCAAACCGCAGGCCATGATTGACAGGGCTTCTGCGTTCTAAACCAGGCTCACTGTAGCAGGATCAAAAAGCATTAACTTGGGGGTCCAATACAACCCTGCTGCCTGCCGATCCCAGAGGACATTTTGGGGATTTTATATGACTGTGTAACATCAGGTGTACGGGAGCTCCTGAGCGGGCTCTTGACTTGTCTCCTGACTCTTTCCCTTCTACCACCTTCTGTCCTATACCCAAACCGGATTATCTTGGTTGAAACAACACGGTTAAAGGTTCAAGGGCCTATGTTGAGTTCTTTTCCGTATCCCTCCAGGGACAGAGGGCTCACTTGCCTAACCAGTATGCTTAACTCGGTCCCCATCTGCAGGTCAACCATTACACAGTACTCGGACATCGTGACTTGCCTCCCCTACCTATTTGACAAGAGAGACCACGGCTGAGCTGAAACACTCTTTAATTACAACATTCCTTCGCCCCCAAAACCCATGCAGGTTAAATCATGGACCAATCACTTTGTTGTCGACTGAGAACATCTTGCCGCTTTATGTCTGAACAAGTCAGGAAGGTGACCTTCTTGTCAACCAACGACTCGGGAGACTTCCGGAAACCTTCGTGCGGTGGCGCGCTGTTACAAGTATAGGCAGGGAATAGTTTCTCTTGAACTGCAGAGATCTCCAGGTTGCGAATGCGACTTGGGGGCCACGCAGTGACAGTTTGACCTCAGTTCCCCCAAGGTCCGTCGAAACCGAGAGTATAAATTCAGGTTTCAACCCACTTCTCGAAGGTGAAGGAAAAAAAGTTTGAGCAGTCCTTGTCCGGAGATCACACTTAACCCTTCCTACAGAGGCTTCATACCATCTTCATTGGCACCATGCTCCTCAAGTCTGCAGTTCTTACGGCTCTCCTTGCCGCCGTGGAAGCCCTTCCCGCGGTATCCCCTCTTCCAGACAATGCTCTGGTTCAGAAACGGCAGTACACTGGCATTGATAACGGAAACATGTGCAACGGCCAAAGCCAAAACTACGAGTGCGGGACTTGCTGGATTGACGGGTGGCAGTGCGCCGTCATTGCTCAAGACGTATGTATCATGTACCCATAGCCCGGCTGTGTCTTGAAACTAACCCTGGCATGTTCATCAATCATCAGTGCCGTATGCATAACAAGCGTGATGAACTCCCCGTGGGAACGCTGGCTGAGGGCCTGCACCCCAGCTCGCTTCCTCGTCTGGATCCCAGCTTGCACCGTCGTGATGATGGCAACTGCCATCCACCTCCGTGGTTTGGTGCCTGCGGCACTTGCGGCAACTGTAATGTTATTATCCTCGGGGTAGGTTGAAGCAGAACATTGTCTGTTCTTGTTCCCTGTTCTTGTTTTCCATTCTTGCAAACCATGGTGCCATGCACACACCGTCCGCCTACCTAGGTCAGGCCTCTAAGCCAAAAACACTTTGCTAATGGACCTGTAATACAGTGCGGCGACGTTTAAGTCGAGGGTTTTACCACCCAGCGGTACATTCGGCTTGCTCGAGGTGTTGAGGGAATACAATCCTGTCTCTATCGGGGTTTCTGCTACTAGCTAGCTTCCACAAACTTCCGCATCGTATTGTGCACTATTTTTTGCGAGGTGAATAACGCTACGTGGCATTCTACTATGAACACCAGCAAAAAGAACTGTGCGAGGTATTTATGTAGAGTGTTCCGCCGTTGTAATTAGAGCAGCAGCCCGCTCCGCGACATAAGTCAAAGCATCCCCTGAGTCTGTCGTTGACACCAGAGATACGACGGCCAATAACGAGAGATGCAAAGGTGACACTGGAAATGTACAAAGTTGATGCCGTTGAACGGTATATACAGCAAACACTACCGAAATATATACAAGAAACGATGATGCGCAGTCCCAGGTTGAAGGTTGCTCTGGCACAGGGCAGAAGCTGGCCGCCCACGCAACAAGCAAGGCCGCATGCCCACTCCAACCCGAAGACTTCAAGGCATGTTGGTCTCAACCTCTTCGGCAACCAACTCACCGCGCATCTTCCCTTTCCCCTTCCCACAAAAAGCAACGAACCACCCCGACCTGGCCGAACGAAAAACTCTTGGCTCTCTGTCCCCTTGCCAGCCCAGCGGGCATCAGCTGCCGGATTGACCGCGTCAGGGACAGGCAGACGCCAGCCTGTTTCTTTTGACATCCAGAAAAAACCAAAGATAGGTTTCGGACTTCCAAAACGTCCGACGAGGTGGTATGGAGGCGGCGGGGGTGCTCACTTCTCCATGCAACCCAAGCCCTCGGACTGCCCAGAAGAACATAAACTGACACCGTCCCTAGGTAATAGGCAGGCACCGTACCGACTCAAACTGGATGGGGTGTTCCCAACCTCTCACACGACACCCTGTGGGCACTCAGAGACACTGCGAGTACCAGTCGTTGGAGTACTGGCACGTGTAGGGCGCCTCGCACTTCGTCGGGCCGCTGTAACCTTGACCACCGCACTGGGCCCAGTGTGCCGCTGTGCCACCGCCTGTAGCAGGGGGCGTGGTCGACTGGGTCGGGGGAGCAGCGCTGGTCTTCGTCGTCGACGAACCGCTTCCACCACCAGTGGCGCCCTGCAGGGTCAGGAGACCGGGGCGGTACGGCAGCGCATTGTAATCGCTGCTGCTTCCCGAGCGGCCCTGGTAGAGCAGCTGCAGGTTGCAGGGGTCGATGGGCATGGTCTGGTCGGCGCTGCTGCGGATGAGGTCGCCGTGGCTGATGTCGCTGGTCCAGGTGGCGCCGCTGTTGGCCTTGCCGGCGAAGGGGTTGCTCTCGCTGGTCGCCTGCGGGGCCCACGAGCCGCCGAGGCTGCTGGCCGTGTACGAGCGGAAGTAGCGGCCGTTGGCGCCGATGGATTCGATGATCATCAGGTATTGGGGCTGGGCCTGGCCCGTGACCGTGTACACCTGCACGGCCTCGAAGATGTCGTTGGTGCTGCCGCTCATGACGACTGTGGATGCGGTGCCGAAGTTGCCCGGGAAGTTGCCGATGGGCATGCTCGACCGGTAGATCTTGCCGTTGTCGCCGGCGAAGAAGAGGTACATGTTGGTGCTGTCGCCGATGAGCGTCTGGTCGATCGGCCCCGTGCCCGAGTCCGAGATGCTACCCGAGAAGAGCGGCTGCGCGGCCGACCAGCCGTTGGCGTTGGTCGGGTCGCTCGACGTACGGTACGAGAAGGCCGTCGCGCCCCACTGGTACGCGAGGACCCAGACCTTCTTGGGCTCAAAGTAGAAGAGTGTCGGCGCGACGGTGCCCGAGCTCATGCCCGTCTGCGACGCCGAAGCCATGCTGGACCAGTCCGAGAAGAGGCCGAAGGCCATGGAGCCGTAGCTGGTCCCGTACGTGGTGCCGTAGACGAGGTGCTGGCCATTGTAGGGCACGTGCGTGAAGTCCTTGAGCGAGACCCAGCCCGACTTGGGGGTGGCCAGGGCACCTGTTGAAGTCCACTTGTAGGACGAAGGCAGACTGCACCCGGCCTGTGCGGCGGGGAGCGCCGAGGCGAGCAGGGCGGCGGTGGAGGCGAGTCTCATGATGATGACAGTCGGTGTTTCTTCCCAAGAAGATGGAAAACAGGGACAGGGAGCAATTGGTGGAGGAACAACAACATCCTGTCGGCGGAGAGAGCGAGTTCAAGACCGTGGCTATATACTTTACCCAACACGCTCGCTTGTCTGGAGTGTTTTCCCTTTGTTCAGGCAAAAAAACAGGTCATTCACGATGTGGTTGTCCAGCCTCAGCCGGCCTGCCCTGTTGGTTACTGTACTAGGAAATCGCGGATTCAGTGGCTCCTTTTCGGCGCGCTAAGATTCTGGGAGTCGCTTTCTGTAACACGCCCTCGACCCTGGGCCCTGTTCCTCCGCCAATGAGAGTCCAGCTGGAGCCCCGGGGACCACTGGCTCCGCAAGACTAATGCAACAGGAGTTGTGGAGGGCTTTCGGCATTTGAATTTTGGCCTTCTTTCTTTCTTTGCAAGCCATGACTGTCGAGCGAGGCAGGAAAAGAAGGGTTGCACTGTGGGAAGCGAGATGGCGAACAGGTTCGACGATGACGCTCCGGTTCCGTGACTCTCGAGAAAAAGGGGCATCAGGCTGATCGGAATGGGGCTGGGGTGTAACCGCACCAATGAGGCTTGACACAGAGCGGAAATGTAACACTTCGCCTCTTCCGGCTCACAGACCCAGCTCCCCTTTACAGGCGGCTTGGCGGTAGAGGAGCCGCGGCAATCGGAGGTGTGGACTGTCGACCGGAAATCATCTCCTTAGAAGTCCTGTCTCTACGGCAAGGAAGCTACATGCGAGGAGGAGACAGATCATGCTCGTGCCATATCAACCCACCGCCACTTCCAAGTTCCAACTAACCCCGCTGTCATAGCAACCCCAAAAGAAACTGCAAACTACAAACTCTTTGCTTCCGAACATACACCGGTCTTGATTACGTAGACCACACAAGATACCCCAACAAATTCGACCCGCAGAACGGTCTAGATAGAGAGGTAGGTGAGTGAGCAGACCGATCAGGTCGCAACAATAACAATAACAAACACGAACAAATTCAACCGTACAGAATCCCCTTTTCCCAACGCCAATCGCATAAGCCCCCTCCCTCCAAGGACGTCCTTCCAACCCTCCCAAGTCCTCCTCCTAATAGTATTTGCTCACAACAACAACACCCCCCAAAAGTAAAATAAAAAGAGCCAACGCGTCACCCGCCCGCAAAAAGCCACAAAGCTCACCTGGTGCCCCCTCCTCCTCCGGCTCCAGCTCCAACCGAGGACGACTCGCGCGAGAGCATCAGGCGGCGGGATTTGCGGGGCGTGACTGTATCATATGACCTGTCAGCTGCTGCCGCTGCTGCCGCTGCCGACTCCCGCCGGTTAGCGGTGCCCGTACCACCCACCTAGAACGGCCGGGCATCGTTGGCGTGCAGGTTCTTGGTCCAGCGGGGCAGCTTGCGGTCGCGCTCGAACATGAAGCCGCAGTTGTTGCAGAGGGACTGTGGTGGGGGGAGGGTTTGTTAGTGTCTGTCTGGTCTGAGGAGGCGCAGAGATGGCTGGAGAGGAGGGGAGTGAAGCATGAAGGACAGCGTGACAGTGAATGAAAAACAACAGGGGAAGGCTCACCCTCGGCCCGTATGGCCCATCCCTAACAGCCCACACACTGGTCCCCCACACGCGGCAGTGCGCGCATCGCCAGCTGATGCGCTCCATATCGGTCAGCGTACCACCGCCGCCATACCCCTCGCCGGCGGCGGGCGTGCCCCTGCCACCAGGCGTCCCCGACCTCCCAGACGGCGACAGACTCCTGAACCGCTTCTTCTTCTTATTCCTCTCGCCCCTGCCCATGCGCTCCTCCTCCTGCTCGATCAAGCCCGAGAACGCAAACCCAATCGGCACGCCGCCGGCCATGCCCGTGTTGCTGCTGAACCGGGCCGTCTCGCGGCGCAGCCGGCGGATCTGGCGCTCCCTGTCGCCCTCGCGCTTCTCAATCTCCTCCTTGCTGAGGATCTCGAGCTTGGGCTCCCACTCGTCCGCCAGGTGATCCGGGTCGTAGCGCCAGCCGGCGCCGTCGGCGCCCAGCGACAGCGCGGCGTCGTTGGGGAACTCGTTGACGCCCGCGCCCGGTATGCCGCCGGGCGGTAATGCGCCGGTGGCCGACGCCGCGGACACGCCCCAGCCGGCGACCAGGCCGCCTGCCTCGCAGGCTTCCTTTTTCAGCTTCAGGACGGCTTCGTAGATGGCGTGGGTCATGGCAGGGACCCATTCGCCGTGCAGGCCGAGGTCGGCACAGGTCTGTTTGGCAAAGATCTCGGCGGTTCCGGGCGGGTGGAGCAGCGACCACTCAAACTTGTCGGTGTAGACTTGCGACGAGAGGTTGATGTTGAGGTTGATGATGCAGCGGTACGTGTCGTCGGGGCTGAAATCGTCCGTGGTGTCGAGCGGCATCGGCGTGGCCGCGGCTGTTACCTCGCCCTCGGCTGTCTGCACTACGGCGGGCGCTTTTGAGGGGGTCGAAGGAATGCCCATTGGGGTGTCTGGCCTGCTGAAAGACAGCGCCGTGTTGAGCGCTGGGGTGGCCGGGCCGGGTTGGCCGGGCGCCTTGGACGGCTCGGGGGCGTTCGCGCGCGTGTTGTGAGAGTGGAAGAGCGGGTGGAGGGCGACACCGGCGTACTCCTCCAGCTGAGTGCGTATTTGTTTGCTGATCTCGGCAATGGCGGAGGGTCGGTTCGGGAGGTCGAGGTCCTGGACCAGCTGGGTCGCGAACTGGTCTGTTGTGATTAGGCTCTCGTGCAGGTTCCACAGAAAGGTATCGCGTAGCCGATATGGCACTGTCATCTCTTGCGGCTTGTAGAATGGGTGGTTTGGGTCCACGGGCCCCGGTGTTGGCAGGGCGGGCTGTGGCGTGAAGGCGGGGATGTCGAGATCGATCCGGATGGGAATCAGGGTGAGCGGGAGACACGCCTGGACGTAGTTCTGGGCGTCGGAGCGGTTCGGGCGCATCTTGCCCATCCAGTCGCGGTAGATGCCCTGCACCTCGACAGGCTCGGCTGTGTCCTTGCCGACCTTCTCGCTGGGATCGACCTTGGCGGTGCTGTCGTCGCGGCGCAGGCTGCGTAGGCCGGTCGGGCGGCGCCTGCTGTCGTCGTCGTCGTCATCGTAGTCGTCGTAGCCGTCCTCTGCGTAGTTGATGATGGTGGTGCCCCGCTTGGTGACGCGGGCGAGGGGGTTTGTGGGGGCAGCTCCGGGGAGGACGGGCTGCAGGAGGGCGTTGTTGTAGGTGCGCAGTCTCGGCGCGTAGGACGAGAATATCGCCTGCTGGGATTCGGACCGTACCGCCATTGTGGAATTGGATTGAGGGAGGCACTCGCGACGTCGCGCTACTCTATTTCATGTCGATCGGGCCCCTGTGCGCGCCGAGTCCAGTCGAAGGGTTGCCCCAGGGATTCGCTGTAAAATGCGGGACGAAGGAAGAGGCCGGCTGAGGATAGGAGGTTGGAGGTTGCGATGCGCTCTGGCACCAGGATTGGATTGAAACCTGAAGACAAGAGAGAGCAAAATGTGTGACCGGGAATCGGAGGGTTTGATTGGAATTGGAATTGATGGGAGACGGGGAGGCGCAAGGCAGGTCTGGAGAATTGGAATTGTTGCAGCAGCGCTTTCCTCCCTCGAGCGCCCGTCGTCAAAACGCGACGCATCTCGTTGTGGGTCGCGTGCAGGAAACGGGCTTAGCGTCTGGCAAGGGTGCGTGGGTGTGCAGTTGATGCATTACATAATCAAGCCCGTCCCTTGGCACTTGGCAGCTTGCGGTGTGGCCCGTGCTTCAACTTTCTCTCAACTTCACCTCATCATTCTCATGCCTCATGCATCGCCCAAGCCGCGTAGTGCTTGTGGACCTGGGCATTCCTCATTTTTGCGCTTCTCGTTCCAGTGATTTAGCTATACTGTTCTGCTTGGTGAGGTCTCTGCATTCACAGGCCCTCAGTGGAACCCAGCTTGCTTCCTGTGGGTGATGGCGACGACGACGACGACGATGACGACAAGGTAGAGGACTCCTGTGGTACGCGATGCAGTCACGGATGGTGGGTGATTGTGGATGGTGATGGCTTTGATCTTCAAGGGGCACATGGGATGAGATGGATGGGCTGTGATATGGGACAGCGCAGAACAAGCCCAAGTCTGCCCAACTGTGTGCACCTTTTCATGGTGTTGTTTGCCCTCTTTCATTCGTCTGCAGCACTCCGAGGGCTCTCGAACGCAACTAACTGGAATGGTTTATTTCGATATTCCCAATTGTACAATTCACGGCGGCGAGCTTCGCTTCTGGCACCTGAATCTGGCTGTCTCTGCACCTTGCAAGCAGGCCAGGCCAGGTTAAGGTTCAGTTCACTGGACAGAGTTGAAAGCTTGACTTGGTTTTGGCATCTCTCGCAGCAAGTTTCGTATCCATGAACTATTTCATTCACTTCCCCCCCCCCTCTCTCACCCAGAACCTATTGATCTCTTCGCCAGTTCTCGTAACCTTTCTCAGGGTGGCCCGCCGCAAACCTGCCCTTCATCCCATCTTGCAATTCCGGGCTATTTCAAGGCCCGACCTGAACTCGAAGGTAAAAGCCAACTCTTTTGCCTGCTTTTTACTGTCTCCTCCTCCCCCTCCTCCCGTTGTCTTTTCCACACCCAAATCATTCTCCGTCTCTCACATTCCTACATTCCCGCCCCAAACACCTCTCCCACACGCTTCAAGCACCATTTACAGCTCAATTCTTCACCTGTCTCAATTATATACTTGCGATAACATGAGTCCTTTTGAGGACCCCGTCAAGGCCAAACAGGCCGAGCTGCGCGCATGGCTCGAGGCGGCCATCTTGAGCTCCAATGCCGCTCTAGACCCTTCTCCTCCTGCCTCGGATAGCTCCAGCACTGGGGCGCAAGCCTCCAACACCGTGGATACTCCAATCGGCACACAGCACACCGACGCAGAAGCCAACCAAACTGATATTCGCGACCGAGAACCCGTCAACGCGGAACCTGCTAGCACCGAACTCGCGAACCACAGGCGCAAGCTGGCCACGGTGCGCCGCATCAAGGCCGTGGCCCCCCTCAACAAGGGATACGACCTCCTCAGCATCGACGGCTGGAGAGTCGCGGCCAAGAAGGACATGGGATTTACTCGAGGCCAGTATGTCGTGTTCTTCGAAGTCGACTGCTTCCTGCCTTCTCGCTCCGAGTTCGAGGACTTGTTCGCCGACGCGGGAACGCTGATTACCTACGACGGTGAAGAGGGCTACCGAGTCGGGACTTCGATATGGATTGGCCTGAGCGGGAACGAAATCATCTCGCAGGGCCACGTCTGCCATCTTTCTGAGTTCTCCGACATCGACCGGAAGGTCTGCGATCTGCACTGGGAGCACATCGCGCTGACTGAAGAAGAATTCGGCGATTTCATCCGCGAGCTCGACTTCTCTGACGAACTTGGCGTCAAGAAATGGGAGTGTCCTGTGCAGCAACCCGACGAAAACACCATCGACGTCCCCACGTCCAACCCCAAGACTCCCTCCTTCATCCTGAAGACGGACATGGAGCGCGTCCAGAACTGCCCCAACCTCTTCATCAAGCCCAAGTACCGCCGCTTCCTCTTCCAGGAATCCCTCAAGATGGACGGCGCCACCATAACCATCTACTTCATCCCGCACTCCTCCCCGCTCTCCACCTCTCTTCCCTCCCTACCCACCCGGGCCCCAACCAACAACCACACCTTCCTCCAGCACGCCATCCACCCCACCGGCCGCTTGGGCGTATGCTCCCGCAACCAAGACCTCGTCCCACACCTCCTCCCATCCCCCACCAAGATCCACCCCGCATCCCAACAAACCCCCTACTGGACCGCCACCCTCACCGCCAACCTCCACACCATCCTCCCCACCCTCAACCAACCCATCGCAATCCAAGCCGAGCTCGTCGGCGCCACAATCCAAGGAAACCCCTACGCCTACCCCCCCAACACGCACGAGCTCTTCATCTTTTCCATCCTCTCCCTCGGCGGTCCCGGCGGCACCAAACGCTGGGACCCGCGCGAGGTGGAGCGGTTCACGGCCGCGCATGGGCTGAAGCATGTCCCTGTGCTGGGATATCATACTATCCCCGGCGTGGCGCGGCATCACGAGGATTTGGTCACGCGGGCCGAGCTGAAGAAGGGGGAGGGGTTGGTTTTTAAGAACTGTGTGGATGGACGGTGGTTTAAGGTGCTTTCGGGGAGGTGGATTCTGGAGAAGGGGGATGAGGTGAGGGCGAGGGCTGCTGCGGTTGCGGGGAAGGCGGCGGGGAAGAAGGGGGATGGGAAGGGGAAGGGGAAGGGGGTCGTGACGAAGGAAGTGGTTTCGGCGACGCTGGGCTGGGAGATGAGTCCCGCTGAGGTGGAGGAGGTGCTGGAGATTTGGAGAAATGTGGAGGAGTTGATGAAGTGGGATGATGGGCTGAGGGCGTGGATGGAGATGTGGGAGAGGGGTTTTTCTTGTGTGGATGGGAAGGGGGGTGGTCCGAACGTGGCTCGCGTGAACGCGGGCATTGTCAGCGCGAACGAGCAGACCGGCATGGTCATGGAGAACGGCCACACCGGCACAGCCAAGAAGAACGACCAGACGGGCATGGCTCACGGAAAGGCCCAGACTGTCATGCCCAAGAACAACCACGTCACCAAAGCCCAAGAGAAGGGTCATACCACCACGAGCAAAGAGAACGGACAAACTGGCAGGGCGAACAATAACGCCCAGACTGAGATGACCAAGAAGGACGAGCACACTGGCATGGTTGAGGAAAACGCCCAAGGCACATTCAAGAACAACGGCCCAGCCGTCAACGTCATGGAGACCAGCAGAGGTGCTCAGACGAAGGGCAAGACTGGCACCAACACGGCTGGCGGAGTGCGCAACACCCCAACTCGCCAGACCCAAAACGCCCAAATCGGATTTGGCGTCTCGCTGGAGAAGCGCAAGGAGCTGATGGACTGGCTTCGCATTTAGGGGTCTCTCGCTGAGCAGTGTCAGCGAGGCGGATGCTGCGGCATTTCCGTCACTCCTCCGGCATATCACAGATTGGGCATCACCACAACTAGCATATCACAGATTGGGCATCGGCATCAGGATTATCACAGAGATTGGTATCACCAAGAGCACAGGTTGATGATTTTCAACATTATTTAAGGATTGGGCGTTTTCGGAGTCAGGGGGTTAACACGGTTATTTCAGGGAGAGTCTTAACAGGGCAGTCTCGGATTTTAGCAATAATACGTTTGCTTTGCTTTGCAATTGTCTTGTTTGCTCTGCCGAGGGGCGTCATTTCCGTCATTCCTGACCGGAGCCCTGGAAAACACTTCAACCCTCAGCTACTTCTTCCGTCGGATCCTCCTTCGAGACCTCCTCCGGCTCCTTCACCGCAACCTCCACCCACAACGGGACATGGTCGCTCAGCCCCCTCTCCTGCGGCGTGTCAAGAATACCCGTCCCCCGCACCCTGCCCGCTTCCCACAGCCCCCTCGACACAATCACCATGTCGACGCGGTCACAGCTGCTTCCCCACTCCATTCCTCTCGGAAAATACGTATACCTCCTCTCGGCACCATACATTTTTCGAAACACGTCCACCCCATCCCATGACTCTTCCTCTTGCTTCCCCCCTCCTTGCCTCTCACCATCATGATGTTGCTTTTGCCTCCCATCCCCGTCACCACCCCCCCTCGCCTTCCCAGCACCCCCATCACCACCAACAGCACCCCCAACCGCTCGGGAGATACCATCCCCCAAAGCCCCCTGAGCACTGCCACCACCCCCACGAAAAAACTTCCCCTCAAAATCCCCCCTGTTCACACAATGCTCAACAGGCCACACCCTCAATCTAGGAAACCCATCCCTTCTCCCGCGTGCGACATTCACGTCACCGGCTAGTATGACACTGAATCCCCTCCGTTCCAGCGCCAGACACTCGTCTCTTAGGAGCGAGTGGAAATGGCGCTTAAACTCGTGGCGGGTGCTGATGATCGTGCCGGTTGTTGGGGAGAAGTAGGGGCGGGGGGTGCCGTTTGGGAGGTAGATGTTTATTAGGGCTAGGGGTTTAGCTTTATCTTTATCTTTTGCTGTGTTGGTGTCGCTTTTGGTAGGGTTGCTGGTCGTGGTGGTGGGGGCTGTGTATTGTAGCTGTGTTTGTGGTGGCGGTTGTGATGGTGATGGTGGTTGTGGTGGCTTCAGCTCGGCAACCACAACCCGCCCCTCGAGGTCCCACTCGGGCACGTAGACACGCGCGACGTGGGAATCAGCAAAGTCGGTGCGGAGGAACGTCCCCACGCCGTACAGCTTGCGGTTGAAGGCCGTCGCGTTGTACCTGTCGCGCGGGAGCGAGGTGTGTACCCTGTAGGTGTAAGTGCGGTTGGATCCGGGGGGCTGCTCTTGCTGGGGGACGTTCGAACGGTATGGGGGGCCCAGACCGGTGTTGATGGATGCCAGGAGCGCGGCGAGTGCCGGTTCCGCGTTGGTCGGGGAGAGCTTGAGTTCTTGGAGAAACAGAACTTCGGGGAAGTTGTGGCGGGAGAGAAAGGCGCGGAGACTGGGAGGGTTGGCTGCGTTGTCTCGGGGTGTGACAGCCGAAAAGGAGGGGGTGAAGAAGGAGGTAATTTTCGGGGTCTGAGAAGGAAGATAGGGGGCAATGCCGTTGATGTTCCAGGAAAAGATGCGGATGGACTGTGAGGTTGTATTTGCTGGTGTATTTTCTGATGTATTTTCTGGCGGCCCTTCCCCTTTGACCCCTGACGACATCAGGGGCTGTGATATCTGAGCCGACGTTTGTGTCCCCAGTTTCCTACGCTTCACAGGCGGCGGGCTGATATCGCGGACCATGACTTTCCTCTACAGCTCAGATTGTTGACACAGAAGACTCCAAGAGAACACGGAATGAGATAGTGGAGGTGTTGTCGTTGGTGTAAGTCGTAAACACTTAAGACCCTGTCGCGGCCCTGGGTCTGACGTCATATTCACAAGCAATCCTTCACTTTCACAGAGCACAACGAAATGAGACGAGAAATACTCGACATGTTCATACTATCTACCGCAATGACGCTTTGTAGCAATCTTCCATGGGGAATAATATCCGTCCCATCCAAGAGGTTTCCCAAATTCCAGACAGAGACCTTGTCCACGACCAAACCCAGCTTCAACTCCTTGCTCCCCCAATAACCCGACAAATTCTCATCCTCCCACACTTCCCAATCCTACACCTCCCCCGCGTCCTCCACAACTCCCCCAATAACCTCCTACCGAGCGTTTCCTCGCCTAATAAACCTGCGCCACGCCCGACCCCGTCGGAAAAGCAACCTCATACTGCAGCGCAAGCTTAACACTCCTCCCCGCATTCAGCACAACATCCCACTGCACCTCACCCGCCTTCTTCAACCCAGCCGTCGCCCGTCCCCAATCAGCCTCCTCCTTCCCCTCCTTGCCAGGCGCACCAACAGCCACGGCCCTCCCACCAACCGCCAACCCCGCCGGGCACAGCACATCCACCCTTAACTTCTCATCCTCCGACACAGGCACCTGATCAATCACCGTAATCCCCACCGGCTTGCCGGCGGCAGCACGGGTGTTGACCAGCGTCACGGTGCGCGTGTACACGGCGTTCTCGCCCTTGGAGAAGACGCCCGTGGTGCTGCGAGCGACCTCGGGCTTGGGGTAGGCGACGCGGATGGCCGGGTCGACGCCGAGGGGGATGTTGAAGGCGTCGCCGGCGGAGCAGCGCGGGAGGGTGGAGCGGCCCAGGAAGGTGCCGTCGAGGGTGAGCCCCGTCGGGCCGCGGAGGAGGGTGAGTTTGGACGTGTTGCGCAGGCGCGCGCGCAGGTAGGCGGCGGGTTTGTATTTGGCTACGACGGTGCGGGAGAAGGTGACTTGGGTGAAGGAGACGCGCGCCACGCGTTGTTTGGAGGCGGTGGAGGAGGGTTTGAGGGTTTTGGTGTGGGGGAGGTCGTAGGTTGCTGTGAGGCCGGTTTCTTCGAAGGAGGAGTCTTGGAAGGCAACTTCGGGCGCCGTTTCGAGGATGGTTTGGGCGTCGGCGTCGGAGTAGGGTTCGAAGGTGGGCACATAAGGCGTCACCTCCGCTTGGCGCTGGTACTCCTCGGATTCTGTTGCTTTGGAGGATTTGCTGAGGGAGCCGAAGCGCGCTCCCGGAGCCTGGGCACGGGCCGGGGCGGGCGCGACGGGGGCCACGGGCGGGGCGGGCGCGGCTAGAGCGTTGGTTGTGCTCCCAAAGACACCCGTTCTTGCCGCCACGTTGGTGTTGGTGTTGGCGGGGGCGGGGGCGGGGCTGCCAAACAGGCCGCCTCCGGCTCCGGCCGACGCGCCAAAGCCAAAGCTCTGTGCCTGTGCCTGTGCCTGTGCCGGGAGTGCCCTGCCCGGGCCAAAGGCTCCTCCTACATTGGACTGCATTAACGCATTGGGAAGCGCCTTTGATGGCACCGAGTTCCCAAACAGATGTGCCCGTGCCTTTTGCTGGGGGGGGGCCTGGGAAGCCTGCCAGACCTCCTTTTCGGCGCGCTCCTCTCTGCTATGGGCGATCTCCAGACCGTCCCACGTGCCACCAAACCTGCCGGTAATCTTGAGGCGCCACGGCACGAGCGTCGGCATGTCGTCCTGCAGGCCCGAGAAGCTGGCCTGCGAGGTGCTGAGGATGACCTTGGTGTTGGCCCACGTCTCGGACGTCATGTTGGTCAGGCGGGCGTCAAAGCAGAGCATGGCCGAGTTGGTCGTCGTCGACAGGGCCAGGTCGTAGCTCGGCGACCAGAAGGCCGACGACGTCACGTACGAGAGCGTCAGATCGCACACGGTGCTGTGATCGACTGCCGCGTCATCCTCTTTGGCGGCCTTCTCCGAGACGAGATGAACGTCGGCAGCGCTGGCGATGGAGCTCCGGCGGGACGAGGTAGGGGTGAAGCTGGAGCCGGCTTCGAGGCTGATGCGCACCGTGTAGCACGAGCGGGGCCAGAACTGCTCCCGCTCCCTGCGGATGCGAGCCTTTTCCTTGGCCTCCTCGGCGTCGCGGCGTGCTTGCTTCTCGCGCAGCTTCTCCTTGGCTCGCCTGACCTTGGCCTTGGCCTTGGCCGCCTTCTCCTGCTCCTTAGCCCGGAGCTTCAGGAGCCGTGTCTCTTCACGGCGCGCCTTCGTTATCTCGGTGGTCAGGTCGCGGTCGCGGGCGAGGCCGGCCATGTGGTCCAGGAAGACCTTCTCGCGCTCGGTGCGGTACGTCTCGACGCCGTCCCCGATTTCGACGCCCCGCTTCTTGTCGAGGGACTTGGCGTAGGCGTCGAGGATCCTCAGGCGGCTCTCAGCGCTGGCAACAGCCTCCTTAGCGCGCTTCTGCTCGTCGCCGAGGGCCACCAGCTTGTTGCGTACCGTCTCGAGGGCGAGGTTGGCCTTGTCTTCGTCGTCAGTGTCAGAGTCTGAGTCGGACGCGTCATGGTCAGAGTCGGACTCCGGGTAGATCTCCTGGAAGATGTCCCGGTTGGGCAGCAGCTCGACTGTGATGTCGGTGATGATGGCCGAGCCGGTGCCCTCGACTTTGATGGAGTGCTCATCAGCGGTCGGGGTCACGCCGACGACGATGATCTCGTTGGGACCGGGCTGTCGGGGATGTTAGTGCGGGGTTCTGGACAGGGGCAGTGGTATTCCACGAGGAGCAAAGATATACCTTGAGTGCGATATCGCGGAGTTCGCGGACAACCTGGGCTCGGGTGGGAAAGAGGGTGACAGAGCGGGTTGGCAGATCCCGGACGTGGAACTCTTGCTTGTGAGCGTCGTCCATTTTTGCAGTGTGTGTGTGTGTGCGCGTGTTGTGTGTGTCAGGATGAAAGCAACAACCGGAAGTCAAGCAAGATGTCTGGCAAGCAAGCCGACCAACACAGGCAACACGATCAGCACAAACAGGGCAAACAGCACAAACAGCACAACCAACAGCACAATCAGGCAGCAGGCAGCAGGCAGCAGGCAGCAAGACGTGCTTGAAGTTGGGAGAGAATGGTGGATGACGATGAGTGAATGAGAGAGGGGTCCTCAGCTGGGGCTAGGATACCAATACTTATACCCAAACAAGATCTCGTGTGGAGGGTTGACAGCTTGACAGACGCTTTTGCGATGGCACTCTTGAAAGCCGACCAGGGGTTTGCTCAGCCAAACACACGGCTGCCTCCACAAACGAGGCAGTGTCTCCCAGCCCATGATCGCCCATGGCCGCCCATGATTGGCGGCTACAATAAATTCAGTCACCGTGTGCGAATTGCCAGGCAGAAGTGACTCAAAAAGCTGACAAATGTCGGGGAGGAAGCGAGCGGCAGGGGTTGTGACCATCATGGGTTGTGATTTGCTGGTGGCGCCAAATGGCTGCATTGGTTCGCGTTTTGCTCAACTGTGCAGTGCGTGTGCATTCGTTCGCTTTTGCGGTTTTGAGCTTGGCTCGGTTTGCGCCTTGCGAGCAGCCTTGCATGGGGAACGGGACTGCCCATGCTTGTTTGAAAGGGAATGCTGCTGGGTTATGAGATGCCCTGCCCTGGGAACTCCAGACCCCGTCGCATTTTGTGCTGCTGTTGACGCGTTGCTGAAAGTTTATGGATGATGATTTGGATGATGGGGGACACTGGACTGGTGGAGGTGTGTGTTGACAGGATCCACTCCTAACATTCCACGTTTGGTTGCCTGAGGTTGCTCTGGTGGACCAAAGGGCTGCTTGGCATTTTTGGGTGTGGAGAACGGGAGATGCGGGGCAGGCAACCCGCACGCATCGAGCCAAGCCACACCAGAGCCGACGTCCTTGGGCAGCCCAACCACAACCTCTCAACTCGGACGAAAACATCTCATCTGATGTTCTTCAGCACGCACCAGGGAGAAACTGTCTGTTGTCTCCAATTGATGCATGATAATTTGATAATTGCTACAGAATCCCTGGTTTTTCTTGGATAGTTTGAGACTGCATCATTTATTCCGCAATTGATAGCGTTACCCGCTCTTCCCTCACTGAAGCGCATTGCCCATCCATCTTCCCCTCTTGCCTTGTCTCTGTCGTTAACTCTCATCTCATCCATCCATCCACCCGAATTGACCATGGCCACCCAGCCTCAATCAGCGCCGGCGTACGGCCCCGTCCCGCCGACATCAGAGCACTCGCACAACTACAACTCGCGTCCCGGCCCCCCTCTACGGGCGTCAACCCTGCCCGTCCGCCCCCGCCTCGACAATACAGAGCAGGGAACCTACCAACAGCCCCCAGCACCATATGCCTCCTCCTCATACGCAGCAGCAGCACCACCACCAGCCCAACTCCCCATGCATACCTCCTCAACCGGCGTGACAACCGCCTACCCCCAACCATCCCTCGCGCACATCTCACCCATCCCCATCTCCGACGCCAAATTCGAATCCATCCGCCCCGGACCACCACCCACGTCAACCATCCCCAACACTCAACCACCCACCTTTCCACCACCCCCGACAGCACCAGTAGCACAAACGCAAGCGGCCATCATCCAGCCACCCCAGAGCAACAACACACCAACCCTCACCAAAGCCCGCGCCACCGCCGAGTCCGCCCTCAGGGAACTCATCGCCGCCCGCCGCCAGCAGGCCATGGTCTACCAGACCCAGACCGGCGGGCTTGGAGCTCACGGGAGTGTGGTTAATGGGAATGGGGTGAATGGTGCGGGGGGGAAGGTTGCTGGCGGTGGTGTTGGGTACGGCAGTAATAACTACAACCCTAATGGTGCTGCGGCAGAGGTGGAGCGGCGGGTGAGGGCGCAGACGGGGTTGGTATTGGATGAGTTGAGGGGGCTGAGGGGGATTGTTGGGGAGGTGGTTAGGAGGGGGGAAGGGGCGAGGTGGAGGAGGGTTTTTATTGGGGGGGTTATGTGAGTTCTTTCTTCTCCCCCTCTTTTATGCACTGATTATTTTCCGACGGGGTCGGAGGGGTGGGTGTTGTTTTGGTTGGGATTCTGGGTGATCGGGCTTATGATGGCAAAGTGAGAAGGGTGAAGGGAAAGTCAGGAGGGGGAAGTGAGCTGGGGACCAAGAGCAGCTGGCTTGTGGTCCAAGACATAGCACTGACTGCCCCGAACCTCTAGCGCCTCTTTCATCCCCCTCGTCAAAAAGCTGTTCGGCCGGCCCAAGCAGCACGACGACGACGACTCGGCCAACCGGACCGAGTACGCCTTCAAGCGGAGCAGGAGCCTGGTCTCGCGCATCCTGGCGTCCACCCACCGCCCGGGGCTCGGGACCCTTGCCTTTTTCGTGTTTGCCGTGCTCTACGTCTTCCAGAACGAGGTCTCGCTGCGCGTGGCCAGGACGCTGGGTAGACGGTTGAAGCGTCTCGTTGCGAGAGTCGAGGAGGGCCGCGAGGAGCTGGCTGAGGACGATGTCAAGCTGCTCAAGGGGTGGCGGTGGAGGATCTTGGGGTGGAGTGAGTGATACCCGGGCGTGTATGGTGTAGGACGCATTTTTTATGATTTTGATGATTTGATGACGGAACTACTCATGACGAAATGAACAACTCGACGCTTTTATGACATTTCTCCCGGGCGGTGTCCTCCACATCTCGATGTGCTTCTTGTCGTTATTGTTATTGTACAGAAATGTACAACATCGCTGTCTCCTGACGTTCAGTTCAAGTCCCCGAACATCTCGTCAAGCATCTCAAGCTCCCCGACCGCAACCTCCTCGACTTCAACTCCGTTGTAAAGCCATGCCGGATCGCCGTCGGGATCGCCCAGCTCACTGCCGGGAAGAATCTCGTACTTGGCCCTCAGCAAGCAGATCCTAAACGACAGCTTATCAATCTCAGCGGCGTGCATCGCCGGGTCGTCGCCAGCCACCCATCGCTGCTCCAGGCACAGCTGCACCATCTCCACGGTGTCACTCAAAATCTCATCCCGCAGCCGCGCCACCTCCTTACACAAAACCCCCAAACTCAACGCCATCGCAGCGGGCGGCCGACTCGGCGCCTGAGGCCCCATCACCAACCTAATCCGCTGCGTCTCAAGCAAATCCTGCCACGCGCGCACCACAGCGCGCGAGTCGCGCACGTACGCCCCGCGCAGCAGCTTGTACTCAAACGCCGTGCGGAAATACTCCCCGGCCACCCGCAGCGTCTGCGACCGCAGCGCCGCGTCCACCACCACGCCCATCTCCGCGATGTCTCGCATGCACGCGTCGACCCGCGCCCGTACGTCTGCGGTGCGCTGCTCCGCCCTGACCCACGCCCGCTCGCACACCGCGCAGGCGACGGGGTATGTGGACCAGAGTGCCATGCCGTAGTCTTCTTCTTTGGTGAGGTGGTTGTCTAGGAGCTCGTCGAGGTCGTGCGCGATGGCTGAGAGGCACTTTTTGAAGGGGGGCGGGCGCCAGGTGCCGACGAAGCGGTCTTGTGCGTCGGGGTGGTCCCAGTTGATGGCGCGTCTGCAGCATTGGGTGTAGATCGTGGGTCGGACGCACATGGCGGTGGTGGTGGCTGCGGTGGTGGCTGCGGTAGTGGCTGCGGTGGTGGCGGTGGTGGTGACAGGTGATGGATGACGGGGTGAGGAAGGCCTAGATATGGTGGGGGTAGTGAATACAACTCGCTGGGTGCATGTTTAAGGGGGGCGGATGATCTGGAGGCATGACTTTATGGTTGCTTGTGTAAGAGGCAAAAGGGAGAAGGCCATCTGGCAGACGGTGAGACCTGGGAAGGAGCAGCAAGGATGACTTGGGCTCCTCCGGTGCTTGGGGAAGGGGCTGACAGGTACTGCTCATAACACTTGTGTTGTTGGACTCCTTCCCATCTTCAACACACCAATCTCATGGGCAACAGGAGGGTTTGGTAGTTGTGACTGTCAAAATTACACAGCTATTTACCCCTGAGCTAGGTATACATGACCCCTTTTCTCGGCGCATACACCTCGCCGCTCGAAAACGAGCAATGGCCCTTCTCGTCGCCCTCATCACTGGTAGCCCCCCACTGCAGTGGCTCCATAGATGCCATTTCTTCGTGAGGAAAGGGGTGGCATGCCGCCGCGATGGCCGCGCTGCAGCTCCCAGCGACGGGCATGGCCGAGCTCAGACGCCGGAAGCCCGAGATCATCAAGAACAGTACCATGACGAGTCCCACGGCTATGACAGCCACCACCCCTGCCGGCGACCACGCACAGGTGGTGTAGTCAGACACAGGCCCGTCACTGCCCGGCGCATCCTCGACCGAGTCTCTGTAGATCTCGATAAAAACGAGAAATATGCTCTGCGAGATGAGCCAGTGTAACAGCCCCGAGGTAGCCAGCAGCGGGAGGGAGTAGCGGTAGGGAAGCTGCAGGAAATAGGTGGTCCGCTGGGCACCGGCCGGCGACGAAGATACGCGCAAGCCCTTGCGGTGTCGTGCGTAGCTGTCCCACTCTGTGGCGAGCGAGATAGAGGTAAAGAGGCCGTTGTACGTAAAGTAAAGCAGGGATAGGACAACCTGGGGGGCGTTGGCCATCATGACGCTCGTGAGCAGGCTGCCCCAGCCCTGGCCCGTCGTGTTTGTTTGGATGATGGTCTTGCTGTTGAGCGTGCCCAGTCCGAGATTTAAAAGGTAAGAGAAGTCTTTGTCCCCGCTGATAGCCGAGACGCCGAGGTAGTAGAGAAAGACGCAGCATATGAGGGCGATCAGATACCTGTAAACCAGTCAGCCCCTGAATCCTCCCTTTTTTTTTTCCTCCGCTCCAACCTCGCCCACTCTCCAGCAGTCCTCACTTCCACGCATCCAAGAAGGAGAAGAGAAGACAAGAGCCAAAAAAGACATCCACTTACAAAAAAACGCAAATCATCCACCGCCCCGCACTAGCCGCAGCAAACTTCGACCTCCTCTCCCCAACCTCCCTCGGCTCCCTCACCCACAACTTCCCACCCTCAACCAACTCCATTTTCCCAACCAAACACATATCCACCGTCTCCCGATCCGGCACCTCCACAAACGACGCCACCGCATCCCCAACAGTCAACAACAACCTCTCCCCCCCAACCGCCCTCCTCAACCCCACAACCAGCATCAACATCCCCTTGAGCAGATTCAGTCCCGTGACCACCCAGCACAGCACGGGACTAAACAACACCCTACACCGCTCCTCAGTCGGCAGGCTCCAGCACCCTTCCACACGGCCCATGCTGTAGGGCATCCACTCCTCCGCGTGGGACTTGTAGCCCCCAATCAGGTCCTCGCAGGGCACCACGCAGGGCCGGGGCTCCGGCTGGGTTTGGGAACACATCCATTGGTAGACCTGGCGGATGCCGCAGCCGAGGGGTTGGAGGGCGAAGGTTGCTTCGTGTGTCGATGGGGGGATGGTTGTTGTGGAGGTGTTTGGGTGGATGAGGAGGAGGACGTCGCCGTGGGTGGACTGGAAGTTGCTTGCGTAGGCGTCGATGCAGGCGCTGAGGGTGAGTGGTGTAAGGCGGTTGGTGAGTGCTGCGTTGTAGAGCGAGGTGAGGTGGGGGGTTTGGAGGGAGACTGGGTGTGAGGCTTGGGTGTCGATCTGGGTTTGGTTGGGCGGGTTGATGCCGTTGGGGAGGAAGCTGGAGGGGACCAGCGTGATGTTGTACTCGTTGGTGGAGATGGAGGTGAAGATGGTCGAGTTGTAGCTGTGCAGGTGGGCAGCGGTGTAAGCGGCGGCGATGTGATAATATACTATTAATTATGAACACCCGGGTGTATTACTTACAACAAGTGCAGCGGCAAAGACGAAAGGCACAGCAGCGCCCAGAGGACAACATTCCCCTTGGACGCAGTGTGCAGTATGTTGCGTATGCTCGGCACGCCGATGTCGACCCAGCGCGACTTGCGGTGCGCTTCGTCAACCTGCTCCCTGGTCGGCGCCGACAGACATTGCATGCAGTAGTTGCTACCGGCCAGTAAGACGGTGCTGAGGACGTTGATTAGCACGTGGATGCCCGTGTTGATGGCCTTGGCTGTCGAGCAGGATGCCGTTTCCGAGAGCACGCCCACGCCGTCCTGGATGTTGCTTCCCACCCGTCTCGTGGCCCAGAGCGTGAAGCTGAGGTTCGCGAGGAACGACACCAGCGACCCGGTGCAAAACCACAGAACCGACTTTTGCCATCGCGGCCGCCGTCTCAGCTGGGGGAGGGAGAGCATTGTCGGCGTTGCCCCTGGGACATTTGGTGCTCTGTTTTGTTATTCTGACTTCTAAAAAGATTTTCAAGACAACACAGAGAAAAAGAACCCAAGTCCAGCGGTGGATGAAATCAACATTGATCACCTCTCTGAGACAGGCTCGGACTTTTAAATCCGAGATGTTGACTGATTACATTTAGGGGCCGGGGGTTGCATCCTTCGTGCTGAGCCCCTGAACACCCACCCCTGGATCCCTGACCATTTGACTTGAAAAGGCAGGCCCAGGCAGACATTTAGAAACCAAGGCACACAAATGTTACAAACAAGGGCTGGATCTGCAGGAGTCTCAGCATTTACACGGGCTCGACGGGTTCTCCTTGTTGCTGACTTCGGGACTCATTTAATAATGTCTGCACTTCTCCCACCTCCCACGACTCCTTGGCCATCGTCTCGGCCGCGTCCTTCGCCCCCGTCAAAATCATATTTAAGGACGCCGAGCCAGCATGGTGTCGGGGGAACTTGGTCTGCTTGACGTGGACCAGTGTCCACGTCAGGTTGAGTCAACCTGTTATATACCACAGCAACTTGTACAATCAAGATCCGCTCCAATAACCCGGCCTGGGGTTCATGAAGTCGGCAAATAAAGCAGTTTGCCTGGAAGAGAAACCCTGGAATATCAAGTGTAACTTCATGTCTGCGCCAACTTGTCAGGCCATGTGAGCAATAATACCATTGTCGCCCAAGAACACGTTGAGCTTGACAATCCAACACAAAGAACAGAAATGCTCGAGAGACCCGTGATGGAACCATATATACAAGGCAAAGATAGCGAGGACTTAGACCCATGCAGGCCTCAGCATCCAACTTGAAATCAAACCCCCCAGCTGACGAAAAAGAAAGCGGTAAGTAGTGAAAACAACACAAGCATTGCAGGAGAAACAAAAGAAGATCAACCAAACACCAAACACCCTCCTCCATATCTCATGCTCACCGCCCCGCCATCCCCCTCCCTCCATCCTCCATTTCCTTCACCAATTCCCTCTTTCAAACTTTCGTTCGTGACCAACACAACGCACTCACCCAACAACCCCCTTTGCCTCCCGCCGCTCCCTCAGATCTGAGTCTTCCATGGCCTCGCCTACGCACCACCTTTCTTCAAGCCCTTCATCCTCCCCTCTAGCTAACTCGCCCTCTCCCACGACCTTTCCCTCATGCCATAACACTACTAAGGACGCCCCTAAGCAGACTCTAAGCTAAACACACACACAAACCCAAACAACCCCCCTCCTCCTCCCCCTCCTTCTCTCTACCAACCTCCCCTCCTCCTCCGCCTCCCCCACCAATCCCAATCCCAATCCCACTCCCCCTTTCCCCACCACTCCGCCTCATCAACCCGGAGCACACCAAGATAATAATCCGAATCCGGCACCCAAGAACGATGATGACAGCGGCGATGATACCGCTCACACGCGCGGCAGGGGTTTCGGCGATGGTTGTAGTTGTAGTGGCGAGTGATGTCGATTCGCGTCGTGTCTCGTTCCCTTTCTTGCTGTCGTTCTCTTTCCCGTTCGCGATGGCGGTTGGTGTTGTTGATGTTGATATTGTTGATGTTGACGTCTCGTCGGCGGGAGGGGGTTGGGGAGGAGGTGTATGTGGTGAAAGGGGAGGAGGAGGAGAAGGAGGAGGGGTCCGGTGAGAGGGAGGAGGAGATGTAGTGCCGTGATGGGTGGTTGCAGGTGCAGGTTATGGTGATGAGGCGGTCGCGGTGGCGGGGGGACCAGGGGTGGATTGTTATTGTGCACATGTTGGCTGTTTTTGATGATTATTGGCGGCTTTGGACTCTTGTTGAGGTGGCTAAGAAGGTTCAAGGTTGTGAGTTGCTGACCCGTAACTAGAAGAGAGACCTGTCGTCGATGGGCGGGAGTGGATGAATCAGGCAGAGAAAAGGATTTCAAGAGCTAGACTCAAGAAAGAAGTCGGGAAGATAGGAGTTAATATCCAACCGGAATACACCTGACAGCGCAGTACCGACAAAAAGGGTCATGAGACGGACAAAACTGCAACCCTGCCAGCAAAAGCCTTCGCATGCTAAAGCAACATCAGAGTACCCAACAAGGCAGCTACGTCGGGGAGGACAGACAACCACAAGCTCCGTGCCTTGTGGTCTGTCCGACCTCTGAGCCTCCGGGGATGGAGCAGCACGCGGCCACATGGGAGAGCCGCCGTTGCGCGGCTCTGCGATACACCAGCAGCTGCCTCTTCCTAGAAGGCGTGGGTGACAGAATCATGACAGGCTGTACATGGGGCCCTCTTCACCGGGAACTCGTGCAGAGATGGTCACAAGTCAGTAGCGGGACGTCGTCCTCTGACAGATGGCGTCTGATGCATCTCGGTGCAGTAGACTCAAATAGTACTTGAATAGGTATGTTGGCAGCGGGTTGCCATCTTCAGCCTTCCGGTGGCAGGCTGGACGACAATCCTTCAAGTAGTCACGGAGAATAACTTAGACTGATAACCCAGCGTAAGGATACGGTGGGACAAACCAACACGTGCCAGTAAGCGGACTGCCGCCTTTGTGATCCAAAACGATTCTGCGTTTGCGAAACTCCAGAGTCCAGACCAGCGGAAAGGGTGAACTGGTGGTGTTTTGTTGCACACGAGATCAAACTTGGTGGGCCAGCGATAACTTGATGGGCAAACCGCCGTGTATTGCAGGTATCCGCTGTCTATGACCACACATCGCGCCTCGCATGATATGCTTGTGCAGTTGTCAAGAGCCCAGTCCTTCA
Source organism: Chaetomiaceae sp. PYS4301M (assembly GCA_023628425.1). Classification (NCBI taxonomy): domain Eukaryota; kingdom Fungi; phylum Ascomycota; class Sordariomycetes; order Sordariales; family Chaetomiaceae; species Chaetomiaceae sp. PYS4301M. Next base: position 33,661 of record JAMAKR010000066.1, read on the forward strand.
TCTTCAGAATCAGCTCTTCTCCTTGTCCTCCTTGAGCGAGACTATGCGGTTCAGCACAATCTTGTCGTCGGTGCTGTCCGAATCCACCGCCTGCAAAGCCTCGTTAGCATCGCCCGCAAATGGATCCCAGGAAACTTACAAAGTACGCAACGCGCATGCCCTGGAACCGCACCGACTCCGGGCCACCCTTGCCGAGCTTGTCCTCGCCAGCAGCCTCGGGCCACGGCGCCCGCGCCTTGACCTCGTCGAAGCCCGACTCGATCACGGCGTCGGGGTAGATGACCTCGCTCTCGGGGTTGATATCGTTGAGATACCCGCCCTCGGCGGCCGCCGGGTTATCCGACTTGAACAGAGAGTTGTAAAGGCGCACCTCGCACCTCCGCGAGCCGGAGCCTTCGCCAGCGGCCACCCACTGGATGAAGGTCTTGGGCTTCTTAGTCTCGCGGTCGAAGACGGCGCGGATCTCGGTGACCTTGCCCGTGGCCTGGTCCTTGGTGAAGCTGGTGGCCTTGATCGGGAAGGGCGCCTGCAGGAGACCGACGGTCTTGCCTGGGGCCAGGCGGAAATAGTCCTTGCTGTCGACCTCGCGGAAGTCGGACCGGTCAATGTAGACCGTCTTGGTGAATTTGATCTTGTGCTCGCCCATGGCGGGGTTCTTGGGCGAGAAGGGCGCGGTGAGCTCTGTCCCGTCGAACTCGTCGGCATCCTCGATCACCACGGGCACCGGGTCCAGAACCAGCATGAGCCTCGGTACCGTCCGCTCGAGGTATCGCCGGATGGTTTGCTCGAAGCGGGAGAACTGGATAATGCTGTTGGACGTTGTGACACCGAGCTCATTGACGAACTCGAGAATGGCGCCCGGAGGAACACCCTTCCGGCGGACGGCGATCAGGGTGTGGAGGCGCGGGTCGTCCCAGCCCCGCACGTACTTCTTGTCCACGAGCTCCTTCAGCTTGCGCTTGGAGAGCACAGAGCCCTGGATGCTCAGACGGCCGTACTCTCTCTGCATGGGCTGGAACTCGACCAACTCCTTGTTTAGCCACTCGTAGGAAGTCCTGCTAAGGAAGAACTCGGTCGTGCAAAGAGAGTGGGTGATGTTCTCGAAGCTGTCGCACAGGCAGTCTAGCAAGGTCAGCAGCCGCTAGCCTGGTGGGTCGGGAGGCACTCACGAGTGAAGTCGTAAGAAGGATAGATTTTCCACTTGTCGCCAGTCCTGTGATGCGGCTTGTCGAGGACACGGTACGCCGCGAGATCCCACATTTGGGGATTGCCATCGGTGATCTAGACGTGTCAGTGGGTAAACCTTATGGTCTGCGGTATTGGATCACGTACGTCCTGCTTCATGCGCAAGAATGCTTCCCTTGGCTTGTACTTGCCGTCGCGCATGTCACGGAATTTCTGCAGGTTCTCCTCGATCGACTGCTCGGCGTGCTTGCACCGGAAGCGGGGGCTGGTGCCCTTCTCACCACCGCGCTGGAGCTTGATCTCCTCGTCTGCGATTATTAGTTCGGACCAAACGACGGCTCTATCCGTGGCACAACATACCCCCGCAGTGGCAAACGTAGGCCTTCTCGAGCGTGATGAGCTTCTCGGCCAGCTCGTACAGCTTGTCGAAGTTGTCGCTCGAGTATGTGATCTTGTAGGGCTCGAAACCGAGCCAGCGCACCATCTCTTCAATGGCGGTAAAGTAGATCTCCTCCTCGGCCTCGGGATTGGTGTCGTCGAATCTCAGATAGCTGTGATGTCGCGGGTCAGACCTCGTCAAGCCGCACGTTGCACAGTACTGCTACACATACCACTTGCCGCCGTGATACCTGGCAAAGCCAAAGTTGACAGCGATGGCCTTTGCATGCCCAATGTGAAGGAACCCATTGGGCTCGGGCGGGAACCGCGTAAAGACGGTCTTCTCGGGCCGCTCGTTGTAGACTTCGTTGAGGAAGCCCTGCTTGAACATGGCGTCGGGGTCGATTGGCGCGTCCTCCGTCTTCTCCTTGGGCTTCTTCGGCGCGGCAGCAGCCTGGGCCGTCTTGAGAGCGGCCGCAGCGTCGGCTGCAGGCTTGTTCTTGTCTTTCAACGCCTTCTTTGCACGCTTCGCCAAGCGCTTCTTCAGCTCTCCCTTGGAAACCCACTCCCCGGTCTCCTCGTCCAGCTGCAGCTTTGCGCCGTTTTCGGCCGGCGCATCGCCGAGCTGCAGCTTCGCAGCGGCATCTGCAACAGCGTCCGCCATTGTTGGTTCTGGGTAGGCTTGTTGCGCGCGGTGGATCGATCGACTGAAGGTTTTGGTGCGCTTGGGCGTGTGGTTGTCGAGTGTGTCGAGTGTTTTGTGACTCCAGAAAGGGATCAAGAACTGAGAAAGACTGTCTCTCGCTAATAAATCACAGAGTGCAAAGATCGCGGCTGATATGCAAGGGGTCGAGTGGGCTGTTGTTGTCTTCGCTGTGAGTCAAGCTCGTCCCGTCGTTGGGCCTGGCAAAATTATTGGAGGGGCGCGCCGCACCATAAAGCGAGGGGCGGCGGTCAGGGCACGCGACAGGGGTCCGTCCCGCCCTTCGGCGCATCAAACGCCTGGGTCGATAAGATAAGATAAGGTAGCCAGCGGTGGCGGGGTAATGAATTGGACAACCAACAACAAGAAGCGAACTGCAGTTTGGACGTTTGGACCCCTCGACATCTATTTTGGGGTTTCAAACGAGCTGGAGTCTAACTGGAAGCACTCGCATCATCTATACTGCATCCGTTGTGGAAGTCCAAGAGGCCAAGAATAATGAAACTAACTATTTCTATGACGAATTGGATTTTTCTCCCTTGCCAAACAGCACCATGAACCTATGAGAATCGAGAAGCTGACCTTTGTTGTCGAGGCCATTGAGCTCTTCCTGCACCCCACCTTTCGCATCTTGTCGTCAACCGACTCGAAAGAAACCTGGAAGCTGCTCAAGCGCCGCAGCCCTGTCGAGTCCCTTGACCAACAACTCGTCGTTCTTTCTTCGTCTAACCCTCGATAAATAGCCTTCCTCTCAAATCCCAACCAGCACAACATTGGTAATAGCACACGCGATTCGTCTTTTGCATCCTCCTCACAATCTAGCTTCCCTTCCACGGCCCTCAACACCCACCAACTAAACCAACCAGCTGCATGCATCTCCGCCCGCTCATCTCCAACAACCTGAAGATGGCCTCACACCACACAGCATCGCCCCCCATCCCCTCCCTCACCCACCTCTACGCCCAGCGCAAACTCCGCCCCGCGGCCCCCAACACCCCGCTCCCAACAACCCTCCTCGGCCCCAACACCGGCACCACCCTCCCCCGTCCCTCCCAATCCTTCAATGACCGCGTGGGCCTCTACCGGGGGGACATCACCGCCCTTTCAGTCGACGCAATCGTCAACGCAGCGAACAACTCCCTCCTCGGCGGCGGGGGCGTCGACGGCGCGATCCACCGCGCCGCAGGCCGCGAGCTCTACCGCGCCTGCCGCGCCCTGCGCGGCTGCGACACCGGCTCCGCCAAGATCACGCCCGGCTTCGCGCTGCCCGCGCGGCACGTCATCCACGCTGTCGGGCCCGTGTACGATTCCCGGAATCGTGCCGAGGCGGAGCGGCTGCTGACGGGGTGCTACACAAGGAGTTTGGAGCTGGCGGTGGAGAATGGGTGTCGGAGCGTGGCTTTTAGTGCGTTGAGTACGGGGGTGTATGGGTATCCGAGCCGGGAGGCGGCGCCGGCGGCGTTGAGTGCGATTCGGAGGTTTTTGGAGGGGCCGCGGGGTGGGGAGGTTGAGAAGGTTGTGGTGGTGACGTTTGAGATGAAGGATGTGCTGGCTTATCAGGAGTTTATTCCGTATGTCTTCTGTGTCGGTTTCCTTTTCCCTGCCTCCCTCCCTACCTTTCTTTTACCTGCCCCTAGCTTCTTTGTTGCTGGACTGGACACATTGGCTAACCCAACCGGCTGGTCTTTTGTTTCTAGGCTGTACTTCCCCCCCGTTGTCGAAGACGACACTACGACCGGCGGCAAGGGCAAAGCGAGCGAGACTGACGCCAAACTCGAGACTGTCGCCTAAGCGGTGGCCAAGGACTTTTTGGGTGCTCCGATGGCTGAGCCGTCCGATGGAGGCCACGACGCCAAGAAGGAAAAAGAAAAGGAAGCTTGACGGGGACGACGGTGATGAAGTAACGGCGGGGATGAAGTTTATACAAGGGATCATGGGTCAGAGGAGAGTGGTTACTCGTTGTTTACACGGGCGTTTTGGGACACGGCAGGTTGGGGAGGGTTACGGACAAGGTGGCCTGCGGCATGGTGTTGGGACGGAAACCGGCTTGCTCTTCTCTCGTAACGGTTTAGCAGTATATCGATTTGAGCAACATAGCGTCTGACACCCAGAACACATTCAAGTAAACATAGCAAGCATTGAAACAACGAGATTGATATCATCCTGATGTATATTGTCCTCTATCCATGAGAGAACTCCCGCCCTATCATGTGGGTATCCCTCTTGTCCGGCCCACGGTGCATCCAGGCCATCCATCCCGGGGTCTCCAGTCCTGGGTTGAACAGCCGTCACCGTGGCCAACAATACAAACATAGCGGGGGGCATTGAGGCATTACGATCATCCTGACGAAACGTGAAAAACATAAATCCCATTAAGGCCCGACCATGCAACCCGAACCCAAAAAGAAAGAAAGCAACTTTTGTATACCCGAACGTGACGCTAAAGCCATCAGAAACAACAGGGAGCGATACGTTCAGTCGTCCTCGTCGCTGAAGACCTGTTGAGCGAGTTAGCATTTGTGATATACACTGAAAAGAACTGGGCGTTTGACATACCTCCTCACCACGCTTCCGGCGGGCCATACGCTCCTTCTTCTTCTTGCGCGCCTCGGAGCTGGTAAGCTTGGCCTTCTTCTTGGTGGACTCGATCTTGTTGCCCATGGCGTCGAACTTGTCCTCCTCGTCACCCTCATCAGCCTTGAGGCGGGGACCAGCACCCTGGCCCTGGACCCAGTTGTGGCCGGAGGGAGTCATCTTGCCGTCCATGACAGCCCAGACTTCCTCAGTGAGATCCTTGGTGAACTCAGCGCTGTGAGTGATGATGATGACACCACCCTCGAACTTCTTGAGCGCCTTGGACAGGGCACCGAGAGAGTCACGATCGAGGTAGTTGGTGGGCTCGTCGAGGACGATCAAGTGAGGGCGCTGCCACGAGCAGGCGGAGAGCACAACCTTGACACGCTGGCCACCAGAGAGACCGCGCATGCGCGAGTGGGAAACCAGCTCGGCGTCGAGGCCGAAGTTGGCGCAGTGGGACTCGATCTCCTTGCGGACAAGGGGACGGAACTGGCCGGAGGCGAGGGCCTCCTTCATATCGACATCGGCAACCATCTTCTGATGAGAGGCGAGCAGCTCGTTGCGGGGCAGCCAAGCGTTGTCGGCCGTCATCATGGGGACCCAGCGCTCGTTCTTCATGCCGACGTTCTCGCCGAGAGCGAACGAGCACTCGTACTCGTAGCTGTTCTTGAACTTCCTGCGGCCGTGGATGCCAATGATGCGGCGCTGCGAGCCCTCGACCTTGAAGATCTTGTTCATGGCCTCCTCATCGGCGTCGGTGATGATCTTGTTGGCGCGATCCATGGTCTCGCGATCCTCACCAGTCTGGAAACGCCACTGGATGTACTCGGACGGGGTCTTGTCCAGGTGGTTATCGATGTGGGCGAAAGCGTGCTGCTTGATGTAGGCGATACGGATGTTCTCGTGCTGGTAGATCTCACCGCCGGTGGGGATGAGCTCACCAGTGAGCACGTTGATGAGGGTGGACTTGCCAGCACCGTTGGGGCCAATGACGGCAATACGGGAGCCGAGCGAGCACTGGAAGCTGATGTCCGTGATCTGCGGCTTGGTGGTACCGGGGTACTGGAAGCTCATCTTGGTGGCACGGAGGATGGCCTTGGCCTTGGTCTTGACACCCTCGAGGAAACCGGGCTCAGGGAAGCTGAACTCAATCTCGGAGGCGCCGAGCTCGTAGTAGGACTTGGCCGACGGCACACGGCGGACGAACTCCTTGAGGTTGCCCTTGTAGCGCTTGAGCTTGAAGCGCTCGTAGTGGACAATGTGCTGGCAGACGTTGTCGAGGAAGCCGCTGTCGTGCGAGACGATGATGGAAGTGCAGGGGGAGTTCATGAGGTAGTCCTCGAGCCACTTGACGTTCTTCACGTCGAGATGGTTGGTAGGCTCGTCGAGAAGGAGGATATCGGGAGCCTCGAAGACGGCACGGCACAGGGCCAGCTTCATCTTCCAACCACCGGACAGAGCGCTGATCTCACCCTGGATCATCTGGTCGGTGAAGCCGAACTCGTTGAGCTGCTTGATGACGTCCTCCTTGGTGGTGGTGACGCCAGCCTCGACGAGCTTCTTCATGGTCCAGTCGATGGTGGTCATCTCAGTGTCCTCGGAGTCCAGGTCGTGCTCGACGAAGACGGTCTTGACCTCGCTCTGCTTGGGGAAGCCCTCGACCTGCTCGTTGTTGATGGCACGCATCAGGGTGGACTTGCCGGAACCGTTGGGGCCGCACAGACCGTAGCGCTGGCCACGCTTGAGGCGGAGGCTGGTCTGGTTGAGCAGGATCTTGGCACCGTAGGCGAGAGAGAAGGTGCAGTTGCACAGGTCCTCACCCTCCTCCTCGTCGTCCTCAACATCGGCCTCGTCAGCGGCACCGGGGAAGGCGCGCTTGCGGAGAGTGTCGACAACGGCCTGAGACTCGTCGTCACCGACGACGATGGTCATGTAAGGCTTGACGCTCTCAGCCCACGAGGCGGCATCAGTAGCCTTCTCGTCAACGAGCTGGCCAGCGATGGCAGCGGCGTACTCCACAACAGGGCCAAGCTTCTCAAAGGCGGCGGCGTGCTTGCCAGTGAGGATGTCCTTGAGGTGGCCAGTGATGGTAGAGATATCGCCGTGGTTGCTGACCTCGGGGATCTTGCCGTCAACGACGTTGCCGACGCGGATGAGGGTATCGAGAGCCTGCTTGGTCTTCTCACGAGCCTCGGGATCAGCGAGGTTGTCGTAGTTCTTCTGCAGACCGGGCATCATCTTGGGCAAGAAAGGAGCGACGATGTTCGGGTCGTCGACGAGCTTGCACATGTTGTCAACGATGACAGCCGCCTTACGCTTGATGGCGGTGTCGCGCTCGTTGAGACCACGGTCGAGCAGGGGAACCATGAGGGCAAGAGTGGGACCCTGGACCTCAGTGACGAAAGTGGTGGCACCGAGCAAGTGAACAGTCTCGGGGACGTTCTCGGGCTTGGCGATACACTTGATGAGCTCGGGGATGAAACGCTCGATATCGCGGTTGACAATCAGCTGGCAGACCTTCTCCATGGTCTTGTAGGCGCGGTCCTTGACCTCCTTCTTGGTGTCCCACATGGCCTCGGAGACCACGGGGATGAGGTCAGGCACACGGAAAGCGGTCTGAGTGGGGGCGGTGCGGATGATGGTGTCGAGGAAGTCGAGCACGGTCATCTTCTCGGGCCACTTCTGGGCGTTCCTCAGCGAGTCGATGAGGGCCGGGAGGGTCGCCTTGACGGCATTGGGGTTCACCGCCTCGGCGATGGCGAGAGCAGCCGCGATGGCAGCATTCTTCACGGCGGTGATCTTGTCACCAGCGCCAGCCAGGACGCTGGGGAGCAGCGCAACGAGGTACGGCTCGACGTGGGCCGAGACCTCGGAGTGCTGGGCGATGGCCTGGACGGCCAGGAGGGCCTTCTCGCGGACGGTAGCATCCTTCTTGTTGGCGAGCTGCTTCTTGAGAGCCTCGACGGTCCTGGATTGGGGCGTCACATGTCAGTTCCGATATGCCACCCGAATTTTGGTGCGAAAACAAGAAATTGTGCTCAAAAAATTTTGCCCAGAAAAAAATGGCACCCGTCGCAAATGCCGCGATCTGATTCGGCAACAATGCGCGGCCCATCCCAACCACTTTCTTTTAGTGGCAAAGAAAGCGGCGGCTGTGGGCCGCCTTGCTTGGACAGCGCACAAAGTGATGATGGTCGCTTTGCAAAATGGGGCCGTGGGCGATAAAAGCTTGAAGGGGGGGTATTGGAGGGGTAGGGTGGGGTCGTGTCGTTTTTTTCTTGGGCAGAGAGCGGGGTGCTATCTTACCTGGTGGGGGTCTCGAAGTCCTCGATGCGGCCGTTGATGAAGGAAGCCAGCGCGTTGGCCGACTCCTTGATGGCATCGGCCTCCTTGGAGATGGTGAGCTTCTGCATGAGCTCGTCAAGAACCTTGACGCTCTTGGCGTTCTCGGAAGCGACCTGAGCGGAAGGCATTGTGGCGGATTTGTGTGGTTTGTCGACGGGAAGACGGTGTTGTTTGATGTCGAAAAATGAGAGACCGGGAAAGTCTATGTGTCCGCGAATCCGAAAAGGAAAATGATCCTGTAGTCTATCGGAAAATGCGAACTGTGCGCGCGTCTATCGGGTATCCTGCTGTTGCGAGCGGCCGGTGTTGCGACTTGGAGCCCGTAGAATTTCGATGGAGGGTCGAAATGTCTACTCTATCTTGGCCCTTCTATGAAGAAGTCTCAAGAAAATAAAAGACTGAGTGGAGGGCGTTCTCGAGGGAACGAAACAGTCGGAAAAGAAAGAAGAGGGAGGGAGACCTGAGGGAAACAGAAAAGAGGAGGGTGGTGGGTGTGTGGTGGGCGGAGTGGCAGATATTTAAAAAAGATTCACCTTGTGCACAGCCTTTTTTCTGGAACCCAAAAAAAAGTTGCCGGGGTCGGGTCGGGCTGCCCCTGCAGGGTCCAGCAATGGAGGGGCAGGCCGCCCCCCGAAAACTTTTTCTCGCCTTTGCCTCAAATTTTTGCATTGCGCGCCGTCTCACCGCCCTCCGGGCAGGCCGAATGGGGAATAGCGCGTTCTGTGATAAAGCGATAAGCAGGGATGCGCGGCGCTCGCTGAGTCGCAAGCGGTGGGATGCAAGCCAATCAATGCGGGCGCATTGCGCTCGCAGGGCGAATCGGAGAAGGCGAGTGCGCTTCCTTCGGATTGAAACTTGGTTTGCCCGAATCAAGGGCCTGGGGAACGGCTGGCTTTCCCCTTGCTCGCTCTCCCTCGGACGCTCAAAGCCAACGCCAATGTTGGGCTTGCACACTCTACGGACACTAGAATGAGAGGAGACGCCCAAGACGGAAAGGCTTGGGATGGGGTTGGGCCTTCTTTGCTGTGGTAACCCGCAAGAAGCGGGTCGCTTGGGCACGAAGGACAGGGCCCGTTGCCAGGGCACCAAGGGCAACCAAGGTCGGAGACTTGTCCCCGAGCTTCGTTCTCAACATGGCACACTGCAATGGACATTTCTCGTCTACTCCGTATGTGTAGATGGGTAACTGGACGGGGGTACGTTTAGGTCTGCATGGCAGATCTCGGTGATTGCCAGGGCAGGTTGTAAGCGACGACTCGGAGTGGTCTCCCATCCCTTGAGGCCAAAAGCTTCAGCATTTGTTGAGGCTAGCAGCTGATAAGCTCTATGCAGAGACACTGCAGCAAACCTGAAAATAAAAAAAGGTGAGACAAACCACCAACAACCCAAGACTCCCTTGTTGGTGCCTGCATGCATACCTCAGCGCCCACCGCCTGAGCCGCACACTCCCTGCTTCGCCACCATGAGGATGACAAACGACGGGAGGTGTTGAAGAACCGAGATGATTCTTCCGCGATCCGGGTCGAGACGACTGAGGTCTGGAATGGGCTTTGGTGCATTTCCACGTCTGATACACGTGAACATTACAGCCATTGACGACGACTTTCCACTTTGCCATCTGAGGGGTGGCGTTTGCCATCGTCTGGACCGTGACAGCAACGGGCTCCAGGGAGATTTTCGAGTACCAGAGCGAAAACCCATCATTGTTTGGTATGCGCATTCTAATAACGCTGCATTTCACCGAGGTTCACTGCACGTGGGTGCATCCAGTGGGCAGAACGCAGCCAAGCAAGCTGCAGATTTCTTCCTCGACAGGCAGAAATACAGCAACGAGCGGGCAGTTTCACTTTCCCGTTTCCCATCGTCTACCGCCCCACGGATGGCATTTCTCACCACAACGTATTTCCCGACTCCCGCTTCTTATTTTACGCGCATTGCAACTCCATCAAGCTGACGTCAAAATCGAATTCTGCACAGTCCCGGCCCCTGTCATCAACCTGGGCTGGCTTCCTCCCGCCAAAATCCGGGGCCGACTCGATCCCTGCTACCGATAAGGGCGTTTTGGCGGACTCAGCGGGGTAAACCATCGCCTCCCGACGTGTTTCACGATCTCATCCTGGCCTCTTTCCCACCCCACGTCCGCCAAGATCAAAAAAATCGAGAACGAGATCGTGGCGCGAGTGGATCCCGCCATTCGCCACTTGTCCCCAATCCCAAACTCCCCTGCCAGTGCCTGCCAACGACGTGCCTGACCTGGCCCTGCACAGCTCGGCGGGTTGTCATTTTCTCACTTGCAGAATCAAGATTCTGCAAGCTTATCAGCGGTGCCATGCAGCAGTACGATTTTAATAAACCAGGAGCCAGGACGCCTCGGATACAAAATGAGTGAGTGTATGAGTAAGCTCACTGTGTGGCTCACGACAAGGTCGACGCGGTCAACACGAGATCCCTGTTTGGCGTCAACTCAACTCGCTGGAGCATAGCATTGGTTCATCTCAATGGAGCGTCGTGAAAGGAAAAGAGATCATCTCAATGCTTGAGCATTGCGCTGCCATCCACCGAAAAACGACGCGGCCTTGACAGCACATCAGCAGTGATCATCGTGTGACTCTGTGAGCCAGGTGTCGAACACCCCCGTCTCCGCGTCGGCGTCAGGGCTATGGATTGACGTTCTAGCAGCTATGTACTAACTGACCACCTACCCAGGCAAGTAAGTAGACGTGACCGCCTCTTGGGAAACACGAAGCAGGTTAAATTGCTAGCGCTCTCTCATTCCTAATATCTAATATTTACTGCTTTTCATGATCGCGTTCATGGCGACGCGTCTTGAGATCATTATCTACTACATTACTGGCGTTCCGTCGTTTCCCTGGACATCAACCTGCTGTTTCGTAAAGCCCATCGATCCAAACGAGAACCTCGCGCCCTCATGTCATGATTCAATACACATCAGCGGAGAAATCCGAGACCGTCAAGGTCGCCGGGCCGCCGGTGAAGGCCTCGGAACCGAGTTGGAAGACTAGGTAGAGCGGGGACTGTCAGCACATATCCACAAGCTACCGTCGGTTAACTCACCAAGGAGATTCTGGGTGTCTGCTGGGAAGCTCTCGTTATCTGTCAGGTAGTCGAAAAAGTCCTTTGCGTCTCCGCTGAAGCTGTTGGTGGTGCTCGTGGCCACGAAGCTGTAGACTTTCATGTTGCCGTTCGTGCCAACGTGCAGGTTCCAGTCGCGTCCGCCGACCGAGACGGTGCCGGTGGACGAGCCGATCGGGGAGACGTTGCCGTAGTCGGCGAGCCTGGTAGAGAGGAGAGACTTGCAGTCAGCTTCAGGGGGGAGTGACGAGTTGGAGGTTGTGACAACTTTTGTCGGTTTTCAGGGGGGAGCGGGGGTGTTTTCCCACAGAACCCAAGGACTAACCATATCATGAGTTCATAATCCCCGCTGCTGGTCGAATGGTTCGGGTCCTTGGCGGTGAAGAAGTCGTAGGCGACGTTGGCGCGGATGTCGGAGGTGTTGTACTGCCACGAAACCGACGTCGGCATGGCGTTGAGGGAGGAGATGATTTTGTTCTTAGCGATCACTCTCCCCCCATTTGCGTAGCTCTTTACGTTTCCCGAGCCTCCGTTCCATGTCCACGTCGTGTGCCACGACACGCCGCCGCTGGAGCTGCTGTCGACGTAGGTGCACTGCGAGCCCGAGGTTGCCGCTGCCCGGCCCCAGTTGTTGTTGTTCACCGCGTATCCGTCGCCGGACCAGTAGGCAAACTGATCGCACAGCGTTGCCACTTGGCGTTTCTTCAAGGGGTCTGCTATCTTTGTGGGGTATGGTCCCATTGGTGCGGCTTCGACGAGGGAGAGGAGAAGCGAGAGGAAGACGAGCAGAGTAGAAATGGCGGTAGAAGTAGTCGTGATTAGCATCATGGCGGGTTATCGTTTGTATCGTAACACTCATACGCAAGAGGACGAACCAGCGTCAATGAGGAGGGACCATTTGCCCCTCGGCCAGTTATTGAGGGGTTGTGTCCCTGCTAAAGTAGATGGTTGGTGCTGAGCCGTGTCTCAGCCCTCACGCCTCGCCCGCACCACATTGGGTGGTTCCGGGAGAAGGTGACACCATTCCGTTGTTCTGAACGCTTGGGGTTACGTGGCCGGAAGGCTCGGAGAACTTCTATTAGTCCGCAGCTCTGCAAGGACACTTTCACGTCTCACTCCTGCCCTGACAGTCTCAGGGACGCTCAAAGCTAGGGACGCATGAGCCGAAAATCGCCGACACGAGATCGGGATTTCCACAGCTCTCCGGTCTTGCTCGAATGCCGTGCCACTGCCCCGGCCAATGAGCTCAGGCCCAAGAATATCCCCTTCTGCGGGCCACGACTCTGCTGCGAGGCTGCATGTGGTGAACCACTGCGGCTTGTATTCGTCCGAGTCTCGCGCCGAGGGTGTCAACCATAACAGAAACGAAACCCCTCAGACCGTGTCGTTGCCTCGGAAATGCCCGCTTACCTGTGCCAGTCTCATCCGGCGGCCCCTTTTGAAAAAGCCGGTTCAACCGAGGCGAAACCGTTTTCACCTGGCCACGGCCTTCAGGGTCAGGAGTGTCCTGTGACGAAGTCTAGCTCGCGAGATTCAGTCCAAGTTGGCCTTACAGGCTTCGGCTTCCGGGTTACCAGCGACAGGTTTTGAAGATTGCTCCGACACTATCTCAGGCTCCTCAGACCCGACCTCCAAATGGAATGTAAACAGGATGCGGTGGTTTCAATAACCAAGCACCTGGTCAGGAATCAAACCCAGCCCAGCACTCGTGACTCGCAAGGTTGGACGATTGACGCCGAGACACCGGCCCCTTTGGCATTCACTATCGCAATCACCAACCAATGTTAACACTAGGCCTACATACAAGGAACAAGACTGAATGTATGTCTGTCTGCGTGCATATCGCCAAATCTGGTGCTGAGCTGGTGTCTAGGAGCTCGTGGAGCATCGACGTCGGCCCGCCTCCTGACGTCAGGGGGTCGACGTCAGACTTACACGCCAACCCCTTTCTCATGACCGCTCGTCTCCTCGCCGGAATGGCAACTCTTGACTTCCCACGACACCTGGGTAATTGAAACCAAATGCTTCTTGTATATTGACACCTCAGTAAATAGTAAACAAGTCCACCAGAAGTCCATTCGCAACATCAACCATGTCCTCGCCGTCCGACAACCCGCAGAACCCCCAAAACCCTCGGGGCGAGAACCCACAGGACCATCCAGGTCTTTTGGCGGCCCACGCCGAGTACATCAAAGGCGCCGCCGAGGTGCGCCCTCTCTTCTTTTCTTCCCCTTCTCCCGGTCGCCCCTTCGCCCCCCATTGCCCACCTATCTTACCCCCGCCTATTACACCCATCCCAAGAAACTCCTCAGACCAAGACTAACTCCCCCGACTACGAAAAAAATAAACAGAGCACCATCGGCTCCCTGACGGGCTCGCAGTCGTGGACTACGTCGGGCCAGCACGACAAGGAGCACGCGCGCGCGGCGCTGCAGCACGCCGTCGAGAACCGCGACCCGGCCAAGGCCGGCTACGGCCGCGCCGAGGAGATCGCCGGCAAGCTGACGGGCTGCGACGGCATGAAGGCCGAGGGCGCCGCGAGCAAGGCCGCGAACAAACCGCGCAGGGATTGAGAAGATGGGGTATTGTTACCTTGTCTCTGTGAGGGCTATCATTGTCGCAGGGGGTATGGATGGCTGTTGTTTTAAGTTGGCTGGCTCAACAGGTGTAGAGAACAAGATGGAGAGACGGGGTTTGTTGGATGGGTTTTGAGGTGAGGGAGTGAAGGGGGGGTGGTGGAACGTTTCGGTTTCAGTTGATATTATTATACAGATAGGACTGTGATATCTTGGTGCGCCTTCCTCTCATGCACTTGGAGATCTGAGAGGTTGATTTAAAAATTCCGTACTTCGTACAACATCCCAGAATGAATTGTACAAACGAATGCAAAGGCCTTGTCACAAGGTTACAAGCGAGTCCTGGCCAATGAACCCCTTGTCTCCCACGGGTTTTCAGCAGCTCAGCCCCTCACGCTCATCATCTCATCCTCTCCAGGCACCAGCACTGCCAGACACACAAGGTACAGATTACAGATTCTCTCAACTCAGCCGACGAGATCCTGAAAACAACAACATCAGCGACAACCCGAGAGTGAAGCGTTGAAACGACGCACCCCGCCCACTCAAGCACCTAATTACGGCCGCCACACAACCGAACATGAACAGGGCCTCCAAGTCCAAGTGCGCCCTCTGCGGATGCGGAGGCATCATCTGTCGTCGGTCTCCACAGGAGCGGCTTGACGACGTTGACGACTCCGACGATGACTACGAGCCTGAAGTCGACCATTCGTGCTGGTCACGGCAATTTCGTGGATGTGCGTATTCGCTATTAATTAATACTTACCAACATAACCTTTCTGCCTAAGGTACCTATACTAATACCACAACAGTGTATTCAGGCCGTGAAGGCGTCGTGCTGACAGGCATCGGTCTGCTGCCCAACAACCCACGCGACTATGGCGAGAGTCTGTCGGCCCCCAAGGACACCAACGCGCGTTGGAGTGACGCCGGATACTACAACCTCACAGCAGATGTCGGATTTGGCGTGCTGGACGGCCCTAGCGTCGGGGGAAGACACGGGTACATCTTCCACGAGGCATGCTGGGACTTGTTCCGGGAAGCGGTGCATCCGTCCCCCGTGCCGCTGCAGAGGTTGCTGGACGTGTGCCGCTCACTACCCGTTCCCCAGGACTTTCACGGCCTGCGCTGGGGTCATGACTACGGCGGCGCGGCGACAGTCGACCATGTCAACTTCTTTCCGTGGGAGGACTCGCTGAGGGAGAGAGAATCAATGGATCTCTCCGTTCTCGGCCAGCACCCATTCGAGGGGTCTGAAGCCGCTCGGCTCCTGGAGGAGGATCCG
This sequence comes from Chaetomiaceae sp. PYS4301M, assembly GCA_023628425.1. Lineage (NCBI taxonomy): Eukaryota > Fungi > Ascomycota > Sordariomycetes > Sordariales > Chaetomiaceae > Chaetomiaceae sp. PYS4301M. The sequence goes on from JAMAKR010000066.1 coordinate 48,803, forward strand.
GAGGATCTGGAGGAACCGCCTGCTTTTGGACACGATGCCCCTGAGTCCGCGGCCTTGATTTCAAGATTGGAGAAAGGGGATTGCTTTGCGGTGCTTCCAGAGGAGCTTTGCGCGGCGATCGCCATGTGTCTTCCCACGGCCGATGCGCTCCGCGCCCGTCTGGCTTCGCGAGCCTTTTGGCCCGTCTTTCACAGCCAGCAGTTCTGGGCTTCGCGGTTCAAGAGGTCGTCATCGGACCGGCCATGGCTCTTTGAAACACATCGGGGCACGGACAAGCGGCCGAGGGACTGGCGCTGGCTGTATTGCCAAACCGCTCCCTCTCGGCTGCCGCCGGGTCTCCAGAACAGACGACGCATATGGCGTTTGATCCGTGGTGTCCTCAACATTCTGTCGCTAGTTCCGTCCTGGGGCGAGGACGCTCCTCCTGTTCTGGCACCAACATGGATGAGCGGGTTGCTCCTTGGCCCAGAGTGCGAGCGCACCGAGGTCTCGGGATGCCTGCAAGAGCCAGACAGATATTACTATTACCACCACATCGAGAGGGGTTGCCACGCTCTCCGGCTCCAGGCCGTCTTAATTCCGGATGATCTGGCCCGCCTGTCCGTTTCGACGGCCAGGGTCGGAGACGAGCTGTACATTGTGGGACTGTCCATCACCACCACGGATGGAGAGACTGAGCGAGTGGGATATTCCTCGTCCTCTGAGGAGTCTGTAGAGCTCTCCAAACTGTGGGGGCTCCGCGTGGCAGCGGGCTCTTGTGGAATCCAGGCTCTCCAGTGTATCACTGGGCCGGATGGGTTGGCTTCTCCTTGGCTTGGATGTCCTGACGGCGTGCCCCAAACAGACCGGCTGGTCGTCGGTTGCCGCGTCCAGAGTTTGGAGCTTGGGTTTGATGTGAGTGCTTCTTTCAATGCTGATACCAAACTCTGTCACAACGGGAGCATAACTCAGGTTTCTTTTATCATTGACACACCCCACCCACCCCGTTAGGCCTGTAAAATGGCCAGCCTCACTGCCCGGACCTGCCCGGCTCCTGTCCCCATCGAGCCGACGCCCGTCAGGACACTCAGAGCCTCAGCGGTGTGGTATCCCCGTATCCCACCACCAACGCTCTGTCTGAACGAGCAAGAAGCATTCCACAACACTTCCGACTCCACTACCTTCACAACAGATTACATACCGTTGTTCTGGTGCCACTTCGGAGGACCAGGAGGAAGAGACCTCCAGCATCTGACCCAGATCTGGGCGGGATTCAATAATTTCAACCATATCGGGCCCATTTACTTCTCCTTTGACGGAGAGGTGCCGGCCGAGCAGAAGTTCTTTGGGTCGATGAAGAACAGGTCGTCTCGGACCAAATCCCTGTTTGAGATTGACGGCCCCGGCGGAGAACGCATCGAATCTGTCGAGATCGGTCACTGGGACACTACCTTTGTCGAAGACCGACAGATTGGCTGGATCAAGGTGCGTACTCTAAACTCATGGGATAATACTGATTGACCACGCCTGTGTCCTTCCTCTCACTCCAGCCGCTGGCTCACACCGCTTCCCCCTGCACACTTCTAGTTGTCCACAAACCGTGGGAGATCGCACGTAATCGGTTGGGCATCCGGGATCAAGAGCAAAATCACCAAATTTACTGCTGCTCCGGGTACTGTGATTACTGGATTCTATGGAAGTCGGGTGCGTTGAGACTTGAAACCCAAACGCCCGAGCTGCGCTGTCGCATCGTGGCTGAGACTGATGGCTGATTCGAGGGTGTTCAAAACAGAGTGCGGAAGAATATCTCAGACTCAAGGCACTGGGGGTGATCACGGAAAGGATTGGAGACCGGGACTCCTAAACATTGGAGAGACGGAAGCCATCATGTCTCTTGACGCGCCTCTTGGATTTTCTTGGGGATTGATTGCCTTGAATCAGAGACATGTCCTATCAGGTACCTGGTTAATTATTTACTCCAAGCTGCAGACTGTCCACGCCAACAGGATCCAATAAACGAGGACGAGAATAAATGCGGAGTTGACTATCTACTATATACTGCCTGTTTTATACATGTGTTCCCCCCCTTTCAAGCTCGTACATGAGAATTAGAGCACGTTTTCTTAGTTTTTGTGGCTAATTTCACTCCATTCAAAACAAACCATCATGTTGTATCTTGATTACCCTCCCTAATATCAACTTCAAGGTCTTGCTTTTTGTGACAATAAGAAGGCTTACTAGATACTCTACTGCCAGGTGTCAACTGCAAGCATTGTCAAATACCTCACGCTATCTATGCTGATTCGCTAGACGGAGCAACTGAGGCACAGATAAATCCCCCCTGAATCACAGAGGCCTACTAAGTGAAACACTCCTTACTCTTCACAGATAAGTCCAAAATTTCACTCACACCAATCAAGCATCCCAAAGCCGGCGTGGCGCAATTGGTTAGCGCGTCAGACTTTTACGAAAAATAGAAATCTGAATGTTGCGAGTTCGAGTCTCGCCGTTGGCGGCTTTCCTTTTTGCTTTTTTTCTGTCTCTCTTGCGCCCCTCTCAAACATTCCATTCCATTAATATTCCTTGTTGCTACGACGCATCAGCTCCTCGTCATTTCCTTCCTGAATATTTTTGCTGTGTGCTGTTCAATTTGTACTGCACCCCTTTTTTGTTGATAATCCACCCCTTCGTGTTGAACAACAAGCAATGGAGCCCCTCTCCTGTCAGGAAGGTTTCACCAATGTATGCAAGTTTTGTACACCACACAGAGAACCCCATCACATCTCAACTCCAACAGACACATTCCAACCTCCAAGAGGTACTATTACATCATCATCAATCATTTTGTCAATTTCAACACTCTCGCCCATCCATCCATCCATCTCTCTCTCTCTCATCTCTGTGAAGTCTCAACCCGGCCTTGACCAGTCGAGCAACCATGAAGTGGATGCAGCCATTGTACACATACAGCCAAACAAACACGCACTCAAAACCCAACCCGAAACCCAAACCCAGACCCAATCCCAAACCCGATTCATGATATATCCCATCAGCACCACCACCTCCCCCATAACAGTAAAAAGAACACCCCTTCCCCGTGATATAGTAGCGGCCACAGCAGCACCTGGCATGTTATAACCCCGAGCAAACAAAAGATCCCAAATACCCCCTAGGTGCCTAGCCAACCCTCATTTCCCAATCCGAGCAAACCGTTGCTTTCCCGTGCCCTGCTCTCTCTCTCTCCCCTCTTTCTGTGTGTACTGTTGTATACCACCATGTGTGTTGTTGATATCGTTTTGTTGTTGTTGTTGTTGTCATCGTCGTGCCTTTCGAGCAGGAAAAAAAAAAAAAAGCAAACCCGCTGGTCCATGCAAAAAGAAAATGAGAGGAAGGGGAACAAAAAAGGAAAAGAAGGAAAAACTCCCCAAATCCGTCCATCACTCACCACCCTAACCTCCACATCCACACCCACAACCACCCCCAAAATGCAATCACCACATCCATGGATGTAAACGCAATCACCCTATCACAGATCACAAACCCAACCCCGCCAACGCCCCCAACTCCCTCACCACCACCTCCCTCAACTCCCTCCTCGCCGTCTCCTCCGACCGATCCGCAGCAATCTCCCCCACCAACACCCGCGCCAGCTCCCCCCCAAAACGACACTTCTCCATCAACAACCTCGCGGTCTGCAGCAAACTGACCGCGGCATCAGGCAAGCACGGCTGCTGGTCCCACACCCGTCGCAGCAGCCCGACAGCAGGCGGGTTGGGGCAGTCAGCGGGGCAGTCAGCGCCCTTGTCTAGGAGGAGTTTGAGGATAGCCGGGTTTGGGTTCTGGCTGGCGCGGTGGAGGTAGCTGTTTCTAGCGCGGGGGGGGATTTCGGGGAGGGCGTAGCGGGAGAGGACGTCCTGGATGATTTCGACGCGGTCTTCGCGGATTGCGAGGTCGAAGGCTGTGAGGTAGTGGCGCTTTGCGAAGCGCCATTCGAGGTCGTCGTCGTCGTCGTCGTCGTTGTGGAAGAGTTCCTGGAGGAGGTCGTCGGGTGGTACGAGGAACGGGTCGGCGACTTCCTTCATAAGGGCGACGGCGATGGAGACGTAGTTCTCGCTGATGGCGACGGAGAGCGGGGTGCGGAGTTCGCGGTCGAAGACGTTGACTTCTGCGCCGCGTTCCAGGAGGGCTTTGACGACTTCTAGGTCGCCCCAGTGGCAGGCGAGGTGGAGGTAGGTCTGGTCGCCGTGGAAGCGGGGCTCGCTGATAGCGACGCCGCGCTCCATGACGGCCAGGCTCAGCTCGCGGTTTTGTTGCATGATGGTCTTGAGGAGCAGCATTTCGTTGGTGTAGACGGGGCGCCCAAAGTTCATCATGCAGTTGAACGTCTCGATTTGGTTCCACGGGTCGCTCTGCTCGATGATGCGGCACAGGTACTCCTTAACATCTGCGTCCGTGACCTCGTAGATCCGGTCGGCAAAGTCGAGGAGGAGCTTCAGCGCCTTGTGGTTGCCGCAAGACGCGCAGCTCTTGAGCGCCTCCTTGAGCTTGGCTTGCGTCAGGTTCTCCTTAGTCGCCACCTTTAACATGGCCTCGAGCACATCGTCCTCGGCCCACCTGATATGCTTGATTGCCGTGTCGAGGGGGCTGCAGTTGGGGTCCTCTTCGATGTCCATGCGGGCGCCGTGGCGCAGCATGATGGATGCAATCTCGGGTACTTCACCCCGGTGGTCCACTCGAACGGTGACCGCATAGCACAGAGGCGTCCGCCCGTTGCGGTCCTGGGCGTTGATCTCGGCGCCGCAGTGGACAAGGGCAGAAACGGCGCGGGGCTCGGCCAGCTCGCAAGCGAGCATGAGGGGTGTCACGCCGCGGTGGCCGCGCTTGTCGAAGCGGGCGTTCACGTCGGCGCCGCCGTCAACTAAGGACCGGATCAGCGTCACACGGTTGCCCTCAAACTCGTCGTGCTTGACGGGCGCCTCGTCCATGTCGAAAAACTCAGAGCGCTGCAGCATGCAGTAGTACAGTGGCCGGTAGTCTCGAAACTGGGGGATGTGCCGGTGCGGATCCGGGTTGGCGCCGATGCTCACCAGCCGGTGGGCGACCGCGTAGTTGCCTCGGAAGCACGCATTGAGCAGCGGGGTGTATCCGCTGTCGTTGTGAGCCTCCAGATCAGCACCGAGCGCGAGGAGTTTGGTGATGGTGTCGCGGATGTCGGCGGCATCGCGTGGGCTCCAAATCTCCGAGACATAGTGGAGCGCCGTGTTATCCCAGGCGTCGCGTTGGTTGACGTCGAGGTTGATGTCGTTGAGTGCCAGCAGCTTGATGACGGGGATCAGGCCGTGGGCGGCGGCCGAGTGGAGGGCCGTGTGCTTGTGTCCGGGAGCCGTGTCCAAGTCGAGCGAGGCGCCACGGAAGATAAGCAGCTCGGCGACGGCGCGCTCCTGGCTGCACATGGCGGTGTGGAGGGCACGCCACCGAGGCCATTCGGAAAGGCGGCGCGAGGGGTGTCTCCCGGACTTGAGCGACTGGCATTCGCATACCCGGTACGAGGCAGCATCGATGTCGGCACCGTTGTCGAGCAGCCATTCGACTATGTCACGATGACCGTTCTTGGCGGCCAGATGGAGCGGGGTGCATGATGGTGCAAGACGCGAGTCGACCGGCTCGTCGAACAAGTCGGTGGCGGGGTCGGCGTCGGCATTGGCGTTAGCATCGCCGTCGTTATCGGGATCGGTGCTGTCGGTCTCGCCGGGCTTTCGGGGGAGCGGCCCTGACGCATTCAGGTCGGCGCCAGCGGCTAGCACGTGCTTCAGCGTGCCCAGCTGGCCGTTCTCGGCGCCCCAGAACAGGGCGGACGAGCTGGCCAGCTTCACATTATCGCGGTATATGACGGGGTTGATGATGGCGTGGAATCTGCGGTTCGCACGGCCGAGGGCGAGTCGGTCCGGGAGGTCGAGCAGCTCGTCGATGAGTAGGATGATCTCGGGCGGTAGGCGCTGGATGGGCACCGACAGCGCCTTCGCCTTCTTGGACTTGGCCTTGCCCTTGCATGTCTTGCCGTCGGGCTTTTTTGTCTTGGCCTTGGCCGTCGGCTTCTTGGGTGCGCCTATCTTTCGTTCTGAAGCCATCTGGATCAGACTGGATCGAGATGGTGGTGGCCGGCGATGGACAAATGTCATGGGCTGGCAGCGGAAGGAGAGGTTGAGGTTAGGTTCGGCTGGGATTATAGCTGGGGGCCGCTGGAGAACAGGCGGGAAGCCGCGGGGCGTTTTTGTGGGGCTGTGGAGGGCGACGGCACCACTGAAAAGCTGCCAAGTGAGCGAAGGTGGATAATGGATTCCCCACAGGAGGGGGGCGGCCGGTGGTGGGAACCAAACTGACCGATAAGGCGCCCAGGCGCCGGCCCCTGCAACTCTTGCAGTTCTCAACTTGAAAAGCCTGTCTGAGCTGCGCAACGTGCCACAGTAACCGCTGTTCCTGCAATGCAACAGCCCAGCCTCGTGGGGTGTGGGAGACCTCTCACTGACGTGTGGCTGCCAATGGCTGCGTTGTAGGGCGGGCTTGGGGCTGTTCTTCGCAATCGGCGTCTGAAAAAAGGCGATCAAGTGGGAAGCTGGGTGCAGGAGGATTGCATCCATCCACCCAGGTGCCCTTTGTCGCCTTGCCGCTGGCCGCCTTACCCGTTCGCATGCCGCGATTGTGCATGACGAGGCCCAGCTTCAGACCTGACCGGGACCTTGGCCGCACGCGCGATCACGCCCGAGGCCCTTGCCACAGACCAGCAACACACGCCGCAAGCAAACCACGGATGAGGTCTGGTATTCCGTAATGTATGTACTATCACGTTCCACCGCACCTGATTATTCCACTCAAGCTATGGGTCACATTGAGTCTGTCTCCCAGTTCTACGAGCACAACACTCGTCAATGGGTCAAAGCGTGGGCAGAGGCATCAGGTTGTTGGTCGAGGTCTGGCGGCCGCCGTCTCATGACAGCCCCGCAGCACTAACAAGGAAGCGCAGGCAAACGCGGATCGGCGCTTCATGCAGTCCAGCATTGGACGCACGTCAAAGACGGAGAGAAGCAAGCGACCGCAGGGACGGCATAACCCAGTTCCGTGTCCAACTTTGCACCACAATGACCTACCAGTCATACACATATTCCGTTGGGCTCCCATCGAAAAAAAACAGCTTCAACAAGCGAACATCTCCCCTCGATTTGTCGACTCCCGATCTCGACCGCACCCGCTCCGTGCCGGGTATCCACCTTGACGTCAACCGCCAAGCCGCCGCGCCGTCCGGCACTTCAAGCCGCCTTCTCCCCAGCATCCTCCAGACTGCACTCCGCCGAAGCAGCGCCCGCACCCGCCCAAGATACTCCTCTCGCTCGCCGAGCTTACGGGCCACGAGCAAACTCGGACATGTCCGGCATCCAGTCCGGCGCACCCAGCTGTTCGTACCTGACCCCCTCTGGCACGACCGACGTGTTGTATGCACATACAGGTCATCGATCTGGAACATCGATGAAGAGGTGGCGGATGCCGGTGTGAAGCTCTGCAGCGCATAGACGTATGTATCAGAACGGTGCTGCGGTCCCATCCGGTGCGCATCCTTTCCGCGAAGGAGCTGAGGCTGTGAGTTTCGGGCGTGGTGGGAGGAGTGGTGATGTGGTTGTTGTTGTTGATGTTGTTGTTGTCACCATCAACCATGCTCTGCTGCACCTTCTCGGCAAACACAGCCATGAACTCGCCGTGCCGCTCGCGGTAACTACGCGTCCAGGTGCTTGCGAACCACATCGGTGGAATGCCCCCTGTCAGCCAGATCGGCAGCTGTAGCAACATCTCTGCGGGGAGCGCGCATAGGCCGGCTCGCTTGAGGTCGACCAGCTGGTGGTAATGTGCCAGTTGTCGTCCACAAAGATGTTGCTCCGATGGAGGTCGGTCAGGCAGCATCAAGGGGAACGGCCCGTGTTTGCGCCTCGCTGTCTGTCTGTGAAGTGCCGGCCGAGAGCCCGCATCATGGTGTCAGTCAAACAACTGTCCTTCCTCCTCGTCGAGGACAGAGTTGGGTCGGTGGCGGAGGCGGCTGTCGTGGCAGGCCAGGAGATCGGAGAGGTAGGCGTCGCTTGTGGCGGAGCTTCTCTCGCGCGGGATGTGCGTGGGGACTTGCTCGTTCTCGAGCTCGGGGAGCTGCAGCGTCACGGGGTGGTTGGTTAAGGACACGACGCTGCGGTCGTTCGCGGTCAGAGAGCCGATCCTGCGGAACGGAAGCCGCGCGAGCGAGATCATGATGCCCGATAGGTTCCCTGAACAACGCGGTTCGTCGGTCGTGGTCGCCGTTCGAGTCCTTCCAGGTTCCCGACAGCATGCGGCCCTTTTGGACGTAATCAATCAAAAATGTGCCCGGGTGTGTTGACTCGCCAAGCTGGTACGGCAAGAGGAACCTGATGATGAGCTTCTTCGCGCCATTGACGTAGACGGGGATGCAGGCGTTGAAACTCCCTTACAGCCTCTCGCTGACGGAAGGGACGTGGCAGGATTGCTGGGGGATTCCGAGGTGGTGAGTGACGATGCCTTTGATCTTCTTTGCGTGGCCGTGCAGATACTCGCAAAATTCAACACGCTGCTTAGGGTAGGTCAGCTCTTGTAGGATGTTGTCCTCGCTGTTAAAAGCCTCTGACAAGATTATCGCGCCCATGAGGACCGGAAGGGATACGGGCTTTGACATGGCAAGTTGGTTTTAGTTGGTGGTGTTGGTTGACACAGTAGGCATGGTGGAAGAAGGTCTGAAAGAGGGCATACAGACACAAGCCACGTCCTGGCGATGGTCAAAGCAGGGGAACTACGAATAGCGAGCGCGCCCTGTTGATCCCAGCCCCAGCCATGGAGTCCAGACGGGCAGAGTCCGTCCGTGCGAAAAACAGCAAGGTCGCACAGTTCGAGAGCGTGTCGAGTTTCCAAGGAAGCATGTTTGGCTACGAGGACCCATCATCGGTCTTGTGTATCCGCAACAAGCCTCCCGGTCCGTGTATGTACAACAAGACCCGCCGGCCCAACTTCTCCGTTCCCACGTGTAACTACCACTTCGCCTCCTTGCTGTCAAGGAAGGCCTTGAGGATGGCCACGATCTTGTCCAGAGCAGCCAGGTACTCGCGCATCTCCTCCTTGACCTTCTCGTCGTCGGAGCCGAGCTTGGCGTAGAAGTCCTTGCGGTACGGGCAGGCGCTCATGGCGGCGCTGAAGACGGGCTTGACGAGGAAGCTGTGGTGCGGCTTGAGGGTGACGCCGTAGGCGCTGCGGAACGAGTCGGAAAGCTCGTGGTCGTGGTTGGCCAGGTTCTGGCTCAGGGCGATGCATGTGAACTCGAGACCCCTGTGCAAGTGTATCGGGCATGTCAGCGACAGTTTCTGGCGCTTTCCTGTAGGGCGGGGTTGGGGGTAGGGGGTTCTTTACCTGACGAGCCAGAGCATGCCCTCGGTCGCGGTGTGGGACTTGGACTTGAGCTCGTTGCGTACCAGGTCCTGGAGATTTTGGGACTCGAGGGGCGCGGCGAGGTAGCGTTTCCGGATTTTCTGCGTGTCGACAAACATCAGCTGATGAGACCACGTAGCCTGCGGAACCAAGACCTAGGACCAAGGGCGCGCACCTCGACATTGCCCAGCATGTCCTTCTTGACGGGGGAGAAGGCAACCGAGCCAAGGAGGTCTTTTGTCTATCGTGTTAGCCATATCAAAGATCCGGCGTGTTGTTGCGAGTGCGGGGAGTCGTGGTGGTTGCAGTGGTGCATACCGAACATAGTAGTCAGGGACTCGGCGGCGTCCAGGAACTCGGCCGTGGAGATGGCGTTGTCATTCTCGGCATCGATTGGGACATTGGTGAAGGACGCCTTGAAGGTGTCGAGGTAGGTACCTCCTTGGGGGATCTGAGCGGCAGCCATGGCGTCTGTGGATGAAGATGCAGATGTGGTAGAGCAAGAGTTCGTGATGTTCCTGGTGCGCGCCCCTGTTTCGTGGCCGACGTGACCGCCAATGCGGGGTGAGCCAGGGGTATGGAAGCTGGGGTGGGGTCACCAACTGGCCACAGGCTCTCGACCCCGCCCAAGACAGGGTGTCTGGCGTGTGTGGTCTGTGCAGGCCCCTTTCATTGATGCTCCAACAGCTGGGCTGCTGAGCTTTGCTGCAGCACGAACCGTTGCTGAGGCGCGACAATGTCGATGCCACCAGGGGAAAATCATGTCAACACAAAACATGCAATCGGGCCATCAGAACTCCCCAGGCTGTTCCAGCAGCTAATGGACCTTTACCTCGGACCTCGGATTACTCAAGCGATGACTGTGACGAAGGTTTCTCCTCCATGCGTCGATTCATGTCACACTCGCGGGCGCCAGCAGTCCACGACGACTTTTAATTTGGGTCACAACGAGATGACATCGGAGCTACCACCGGTTTGGATGGATTCAGGATCGACATTTCCATGCTTTGGCTGTGGAGCCGCTTGCAACGCTGAACACGGCTGAAGCAACCTGGAAGAACGCAAGCTCAAGATTTGAGATGGAAAAGACCCACAGAACACATGGAAGCAGGTCCCTTGCCCTCCAAGGCTTCATGGTCCCTTCCAGGGCAGACAAGGTCAGCTGCCATTGCTCTGACCGAATCATGGCACCATTCCCACAAATCCGTTCCAAGTTGCGATGGCTTTCGGATACCGGCAGACGGGCGTGGTCTTTGCGACGGCCGGGACATGCCTCGCCCGCAACAATATCATTTCCTGATTGGAACCCACTGTCAGGTAGCTCCGTACATAGTGTAATCTGGACATCGAGAACCTCAACACGAGCGTGACGTCATCGCTCATCCCGTCCTCCTCGACCGTTCGCGGTGCCTTTTTTTTAGGTTGGCGTGAAATGACGGATGGTTAGCTTTTTGCAATTCTGAAGTGAAAGTCCAACGAGACCATAATACGCAACAACACCCGTGGGGAATCAAATGGCCAGCTTGCAGCGGAATTGTGTGACATTCAAGAGCCACCATCCACACCCAATGCAACAGATGCAGCCCATACAACGCTCGCAACAAGACCCTTCAACACATGCCAGTTCCACATCTTCCCACCAACACTAACTGATCAGCTTAATTTGTTCTAAAATGACCGCCGTATCAGCACCCGAGGAACCCCAGAGCAAACGCCATGACGTGGGCGAGAAGATCAAACTCCCCTTCCGCGAGCTCAAGGACAAGCTGAGCAAAACCCACCTGAGTGATGCCAAGGTCCACCTGATTCACAAGAAGTAAGC
>JAMAKR010000066.1:60081-118268 GCA_023628425.1 Chaetomiaceae sp. PYS4301M
CACCAAACCCCCCCGGTGTGATCCCAAGGCCCCCCTTTTAAAAACCAACTACCCCCCCCCCCCCCCCCCCCCCCGGTGCCTCTAGTTACAATCGGATCTCAGCTAACACCTTGGTAGGCACCAGATTGGGAAGTTTGCAAATCTGTTCAACCCCCAACATCGCCACGATGAGGAGCACGAAAAGGCCTGCGATGAGAAGAGGACAAAGATCTGCGAGTCACATCGTTTCGAATCCTTCTTCCCCGAAAGGGATGGCAACATGGTGAAGTGGTATGTCGATGGGAGGAACTACTTTTGGGTAGGTAGCCAACCCTCTTGGTCACAGTCTGATGAGCACCGTCTGCTAACACAGAAGCAGGCAGTGTCGGCCGCCCTCGAGAAGGCGAACGAAACCATCTACATTGCCGACTGGTGGCTCTCGCCCGAGTTGTTCCTTCGCCGCCCTCCGGTACGTGCTATTGACGCTATTTCACCCCCTTCCTGGCAACCTTATGCTCCTGGGACATTCCCCCAATGCTCCTGATATCCCGTTTTAGGCAAAAAATAGCTGACATTGTTGGACAGTACTACAATCAAGAATGGCGTCTCGACCAGGTCCTCAAACGCCGCGCCGAGGCTGGCGTGAAGATCTACATCATCGTCTACCGAGAGGTCCAGGCCGCCCTCACTTGCAACTCGGAGCACACCAAGCACGCTCTCCAGGCCCTCTGCCCCGAGGGCAGCCCCGGCTTCGGCAACATCAAGGTCATGCGCCACCCGGACCACAACGTGCTCGAGAACGCCGCAGACATGACCTTCTACTGGGCACATCACGAGAAGTTCATCGTCATCGACTACGAAATGGCCTTTATTGGCGGGTTAGATCTATGCTTTGGACGATGGGACGATATACAGCATTCGCTGTCCGATATGCACCCGGAGGGCGTCACCAACGAGGTCTGGCCCGGCCAGGACTTTAATAACAACCGCATCATGGACTTCCAGAACGTCCAGGACTGGAAGCAGAACGAGCTCAATAAGGAGGATTCTGGGCGTATGCCCTGGCACGATGTCGCGATGGTACGTCCAATTGGTGTTGCTTTTTATGGCAACTTACCTTTTTTTTTTTTCCTTTCTCTTTTGGTTTCCTTTTTCTTTCTCCCGAGACATACCCTCTACTCCTAAGCTGCTCCCGCAATGCTCTGGATAATTATTTTAGAAAGTAAATAGCTGACAATATTGGACAGGGCCTCATTGGCCCCTGCGTCTACGACATTGCTGAGCACTTTGTCCTGCGGTGGAACTTTGTCAAGCGCGACAAGTACAAGCGGGACAAGCGGTTTGAGTGGCTCGAGCTGGATGGCCGTCAGGGCGACGACGAGGACCTTGTTGGCGTCCAGCGACCTACGCACCCCGTAGGAGGCTACACCGTACGTCAAATTAGCGCTCCCCCACCCCCCCTTTTTATGGCAACGTGATGCCTCAAAGACATCCCCTTTGCTCCCGCAATACTCTCAATATCCCGTTCTAGGCTATGAATAGCTAACATTGTTGGACAGCTTCATCCCCTATCACCGCTGGGGGACAAGCCCCTCGAGAACAGGGGCACCGTTCACGCCCAGGTCGTGCGGTCGAGCGCTGACTGGTCGAGCGGGATCCTCACCGAGCACTCCATCCAGAACGCCTACAGCGAGATCATCCGCAACGCCCAGCACTATGTCTACATAGAGAACCAGTTCTTCATCACGGCGACCGGAGACCAGCAGGCGCCCATCCGAAACACCATCGGCCGGGCCATCGTGGACGCCGTGCTGAGGGCTGCCAAGGAGGGCCGAAAGTTCCGTGTTATCGTGCTCATTCCCGCCGTACCTGGGTTTGCTGGAGACTTGTACGTCTAATTCGCGGTTCTCTTTTCCCATTCGTGACAACTTTGTGCTCCTGAGACACCCCCTTTGCTCCCGAGCTACTCGAGATATTCGCTTTAGCCAGTAAGTAACTGACAATGTTGACAGGCGAGAAGATGCAGCAATCGGAACCCGCGCAATCATGGACTACCAGTACAAATCCATCTGCCGAGGCGAGCACAGCATCTTTGGCCAGCTCGAGAAAGAGGGCGTCGACCCGACCAAGTACATCTTCTTCTTCAACCTGCGCAGCTACGACCGCCTCAACCGCACCTCCTCAGTCAAGAAGCAAGAGGCCGAGTCAGGCGTAAACTACCGCGACGTTCAGCGCGCCCACGCAGAAGAAGTCATGGGCGAGGGCATCCACGGCACCATCGACGCCGAGGGCGGGCGGGACTCACACATGGGCCGCCGACACGAGCAAGGCAGCCAGCGCCACACAGCCAAGGGCGAGCTCCAGGACAACGTCGCCGAAGAGCAACGGCCCGATGACGTCGTCGAGAACATGGACTCCCGGCGCAAGTTCGAAGCCGCCGCTACCGACGGAGACGGCGACCAAACCGGTGACCCAAGCAAAAACCACGACATGTCCTCCCGCGCCGCGACCGTCGCGCACTACGCCATGGCCGGCCAGGGCTCGCTCCGCGACATCCCCTGGGACGAGACCTCAGACAAGGACAGCGCCCAAAACGACGAGGACGAGGTCCACCACTGGATCCAGGAGGAGCTGTACATCCACGCCAAGCTGCTCATCGCTGACGACCGCGTTGTCGTCTGCGGCTCGAGCAACCTCAACGACCGCAGCCAGCTGGGCTACCACGACAGCGAGCTGAGCATCGTGCTCGAGGACACGCGGCGGTTTGCGTCGACGATGGACGGCCAGCCGTTCGAGGCCGGCTGGCACGCCGCCACGCTGAGGCGGTATCTCTGGCGCGAGCATTTGGGGCTGCTGCCGCCGCAGAAGCTGGATGCGAGTGATGATCTGAACGCTCAGCCGCCGGGAGATGACTCGCCGAATGATGTTGGTGATGGGGATGAGAGCTGGCGGATGGTGGAGGATCCGCTGAGTGACGAGCTGTGGGAGATGTGGACGGCCCGGGCCAACAAGAATACAGAGGTGTATAGACAATTGTTTCATGCCGACCCGGACGACCACGTTAAAACGTTTGACGACTACAACAGCTATATGCCATCCAAGCTGGTCAAGGCGGGCCACATTTTCGACCGAAGTACGTCAAATTGGAGCTGCCCCCTTCCCCCCCCTTTATGGCAGGGCTATGCTCCCGAAACATGCCCTTTGCTCCCGGACTGCTCCCCCAATGCTCCAGATATCCTGTTTTACGTAATGAATAGCTGACATTATTGCACAGTGATCCCGCCGCACGAAGTTCGGCAAAAGCTCGACACCATCAAGGGCCATCTGGTGTGGATGCCGCTGCAGTTCCTGAAGGATGCGAACATGGCCGAGAAGGGGCTGCAGGTCAATGCGTGGACGGAGAGCGTCTATACCTAATGGACCGTGGTAGGTGATGGTTAAGCGTGAGATGTGGGGATGGGATGGACAGGTGACTGAGGAGGGGTCTCGTCTGTGGTGCGTGTTTACGTGTGTATTATGATTTTGGGTTGCAGAGAGCTAGCTTGGTTGTGGGTTGATGGTTGTTATAGTCAGTTAACAGAGTTGCCAGGCCTCGAATCACAGTCTTTCCACACCTGTGACGTGCCGGTGAGGGAGGAGAGCCGATGGTTGCAGGTCAACGATTAGAAATGTTATATGGCCATGTCCAAGGTCACAAACCCGAGTCTCTCTCCTACGGATACTAGTGCCAGCCGGGATGTATACGTAGAATTAGAGGAGACCTTTACCACTGAGGTGACGACCTATAATTATGGTAGCATTGTATTTGGGTTGCATCCAGGTTGTTCAGGGCCCAGGGGTCCCTCAAAGTTCCCCTCCACGCCGTTTGGCCCTTTTCTCCGCTTTGACAACGGCCATCGTGACCGAAATGTTTCGACCTGCTTTTGAACTCAATGCTGACCAGTGCCAAGTCTTCAACAGCCCCTTAAATTACACGGAAGCTCGGCACCAAGGCAAAGACGGCACAAGATTCCGCAGCAGGAGATGTTCCATATCTCGCTCCCACAATGCAACGCTGACATCCTGCACTGGCGCTTGCCTTGTGAACACCGGACTCTCACCGATTACCCCAGATTTCCATCCCTTCTTCTCGATTTCCCATTTTTCCCCTGACGGACTCTCGACGCCCTCGTGCGATCCCCTTCACTCACTTTTAATACTTTCAATGCCTCGGTTATCGTCATCATAGGAGTGTCGTGTTGCTGCTGGATACAGCCAGAGGCATTCCTTGACAGAGGTACCTTGGTTTCAACCAATCACCATGGCTCCACGGCGCCGGGTGCCTGCTTTATTCGGCATCCTCAGTTTGGGGGCCGCGCTTGGGGCAGTACTCCCCGACGTGCCGACGCCTGAAAACTTCCTTAGGAGGAAATGGGCGACAGCAACTGTGCTGGGGAATTATGTCTACATCGACGGCGGAGAACTCAGCCAGCTCGTCGACGGGGAGAAAAAGGGGCCAGATGTGGGTAAGGGGGCCAACGTCCTTCGTCCTGCACACGGAAGGATGCCAGCTGGGTTAGGGATGGATTCTGATACTGACACTCTGTAGTGAACTCGACGCTCTCGATAGACATTTCCGAATCGTGGAAAAACACAGACGTTGCCATTCGCTCCATTTTCAAGGCCGCACCTCGAAAGGCTGACGCCGGCCTCTGGACCGACAGCGCGGCGGGTGTCTTTTATTCCTGGGGCGGCAGGTGGGTGGACGGCTTGAACAAGTCCGCGACGGCGCTCTGGAAGTTCACGGCCGATGGCGCTGGTGGAGGGGAATGGACTCTCGATCAGCCCGGAAACCCCACGCTCTTCAACACCCTTCACCCGCCCGAATACGGCGCGTTTGCGCACACCAACGACATGGGGTTCGTCATCGGGGGCGTGTCACACGCCTGGACTGAGCTGGACCACCCATTGGCGGCCCCGATCCCGGGCATGGTGACGTTCGACATGAAGACGAAGCTCTGGCAGAACGGCACGACCAACTTTAGCCCCTATGGGGACGGGATTTTGAACCAGGGGTTGGCGGAGTACATGGCCGGGTTTGGAGAGAACGGGTTGATCATCACCTTGGGGGGGTATACGCCCAACCTCATAGACAGCTTGAACGGCCCGGCCGGTAATGGCCTGCCGCTCGACCTGATGAACTTGACCTTCTTTGATCCGCAGACAAAGAAGAGGTACACGCAGGTCACAACTGGGACGATACCGCCAACGCCGCGCGGCCAGGCCTGTACTACCGTGTTTGCAACTGAGGATGGGGGCTACGACATGTGAGTGAACAGATTGGAGCCACGATGCTCCTAGAATTCTTTAAAAAAAAAAGAAAAAGGAAAAGGAAAACAGACTGAAACGGAACAGCTTCCTCGCGGGTGGCGTCAACGGGCGCGACAAATACAACTACCAAGACGCCTATATTCTGAGCCTCCCCGGCTTTGTGTGGACAAAGGTCCCTGACTCGCCGGGGGGCCCAAGATACGGAGCTGTACGTCTTTCCTTTCCCCCTTTCCAGTTCTCTCTCCCCTCTTTTCCTTTTCTCTTTCCTTCTCTTTTTCCTCCATTTAGTTTTTTTTTCTCCATATTTTCTCTCTCTCACCCTATCTTTTGGTCTCTTTCCCTCTTTTCTGTCCTTTCCTTCTTTTTTTTGTTTAGTAATATCAAGCCGTCTGTCAATACCCTCAGTGTTCAAGTCCGAGCGTAAAGCAGAACAGAAAGCTGACTTTCACTTTTCACTGCAGAGCTGTGTCCCGGTGGGAAACCGCCAAGTATTGAGCATAGGAGGCATGGACAAATCGAGTTCAGACAAGGACCCAGCCCCCCAGGGGCTGCTGCTCTTTGACATGACGGCCATGGAGTGGAAGGACTCGTACGACGCGGCTGCGGCAGCCTACGAGAGGGCCAGCAATCTCAAGACCTGGTACAGCAACGGATCGTTGGACACGGTCGCGTGGTCATCGGACGACGTGCGGAAGCTGTTTGTTGTGGCGAATAAGGGCACCACAACGGGGACAGGTATGTTCGGGCAGCTGCACCGCTCCTCATCTCGGTTGAATGCGAAGTCTCATATTGACCAAACTCGCGCAGACTCAAGGGCTTCATCGACCGGCAACCCGCTCCCCGACTCGAGCACCAGCACGGGACCTGAGAGTTCATCCTCCAACGGCACTCCGGTGGGCGCGATAGCGGGGGGAGTCGTCGGCGGCGTTGCAGGGGTAGCTCTCATTGGGGTCGTCGCGTGGCTGATCATGCGGCGCAAGAAGCAGCAGCAGCAACAAGTACAGCAGCAGCAGCAGCAACAACAGCAGGATCGACCAGAACTAGGGTCAGCCCCCTATATGATCAACGGCGGCGAGTTACCGGCTGGGCAGACAGTTCAGCAGCAGCCGGCCTGGAAGTATGGAGCCATTCCCGAGGCGGCTGCCACGAATGGATACGCAGAGATGCCCGCAAGGGAGATGGAGTCTGGTTATGGACCATACTCTGAGATGGCGGATTCTCATGGGAAGCCGGCCGAGTTGGATGCGTCGGGGAGTCATATGGCGTCGCGATGAGGACGTGCCTGGAACTTTTGATTAATTAAGTGAGCGGCGATGAGTCATGAGTTTTGTTGGACCGTTGTTAATTATTGACTGTATTGATATCCAAGAACAAAAGTGAATAATTAAATTTACAAAAAACACATGAAAAAAAAAAAAAAATGAAAAAAAAAAAAAAAGAGAAAAAGAAGAAGAAGAAATGATCAATAAAGATGTGCGATATTTCCAGTTCAACTCGGCGGGTGCCCACAAACCCTTTCAGCTTGCCATCCTTACAATATTCTGAGCCTCATTCATCAGCATCGTGCCAAGTATTAGTGGAACTTTTGTTTCTGACATCTCACCAATCCCACCAGAGCAAAGCGGCTCGCATTGCAGGCCCAAAGCAGGCACAGCACAAGCGCAGCCTCTGCCAGCTCACTGGGCACCTTGGGCACTCAGCCCCTTCATGCGTCCCACGCCTCCCGTTGAGCATCCTTTCCACAATAGCTCGCGTCCAGCCCAATCAGAGCCAATCAAAGCGCTGCTGTGCCTCAGCCGTTGTCCCGCCGCCTAACCCAAGGCAGACTGACCGGGGGTCTGGTCCCGGCGAGGGCAGGGGCCTAATTTCCCGCCTTGCTTGGCGTTTGTCAGTCTTGCTTCCACGATCCCTCAAAGGCTTGACCACGCGCCGGCCGTGTGGAAGATTTTCCTCGCGCTCAATGTGACAGTCGTTGCTGAACGGAGACTTGTGTGTTGTGCCTGACCTGTCTCGTGGCTGGTGAGATCCCCTCCCCCTGCCTGCTGCGGCTCTTGCGGCTGAGGGCTTGCGTGACAAATGGAAGTGTGCCAATAAACTAACTTTGCTCTCCAGATTAGATCAGATCCGTTGTGATCATAAACAGGCAGTTGTCCGCTTGTTTCTGGAGCCTGGAGCCTGCACACACCAAACAACACCAAGACTCCCAACTCCCAAGACGCCCAAGACTCCCAAGCACAATGACCCGCCACTCCCGCGAGCTTGGCCTGCTTGGCCTGCTTGGCCTCTTGGCCGCTCCACTTGGCGTCGCTGCCTCCTCTGCTCCAGGAGTAGTGCAGCTTGACATCCAGCGCCGCCACAATGATGGCACGCCCGTCCGGCGTCGCGGCACCATCGTCGAGACGCTGGAGAACGACCGCCGCCAGGGGGCCTACATGGCCGACGTCGAGATTGGGACGCCAGCACAGAAGGTAACTCTCCAGCTGGATACTGGTAGCAGTGACACCTGGGTGGTTTACACCGGGTCGTCGATCTGCAAGAGCGGAGGGTGTCTCGATGGCAGCTGTGAGTGTCTACCTCGTTTGGAACTGGCCTTGTTGGGTGCCTCATGTAGTTCATAATCACTGACTCAGAGGGGGGGAAAGACGACCCAAAGGTTTCATCGACCTTCTTCGACCTTGCGAAGGACACCTTTTCCATTGGTAAGGAAATCTTGATGAAGGCTGGCTGGCCTAGTTGAGTGTCATCATGTCATTCGCTGACTAGGAATCAAGGATATGTCGACAAGACATCTGCCAGCGGCGACCACTTCAACGACGTCTTCACCATCGGCAGTGCGACGCTCCACAACCTGACTATGGGTATTGGGCTAGACACAGACATCCCCTACGGCCTCATCGGTGTTGGCTATCCGGCCAACGAGGCCGGTGTGGCGTCCGGAGTCATCCAGGCATACCCGAACCTGCCTGTTCAGATGGCGACCGAGGGACACGTCAACACAGTCGCCTATTCCATGTGGCTTAATGACCCAGGTTTGTTTTTTCCTCATTCATCTTTTCACTCTACTTTATCTTTCCTTCCCCTCAAATGCTAATCAACCCCACCAAAATCAGACGCCAGCACGGGCAACCTCCTCTTCGGCGGCGTCGACACTGCCAAGTATTCAGGCCCTCTGACCCGCCTCAAGCTCTACCCAACCAGACAGGAAAAGGTCATTACCGACTTCGCCGTGGCGCTGACCTCCGTCAGCGCCGTCAGCAAGTCCGGCACCGACAACCTCGGCTCCTCCTCCTTCCCCGTCCCCGTGGTCCTCGACGCCGGTTCGACGCTCTCCTTCCTCCCGTCGGACCTCGTCCGCCAAATCCACAAGGAAGCCGACGTGACAGTCATCGACGGCACCGCGGTCGTGCCCTGCAGCTACGTCAACGCGGGCGGCTACCTGTCGTTCGGCTTCGGCGGGCCCGGCGGCGCCGTCGTCAACGTCAGCATGGGCGAGCTCGTGCTCGGCTTGGCCGGCCAGTACACGGCCGGCCCGCACAAGGGCCAGAACGGCTGCATGTTCGGCATCAACGACGCCCTCGACAGCGACATCTACCTCCTGGGCGACTCGTTCCTGCGGTCGGCGTATGTTGTGTACGACTTGATGAACGACCAGGTCGCGGTCGCGCAGGCAAAGTTCAATGTTACCGAGGCGACTATCATTGCGTTTCCCAGCTTGAGCGCCGACATTCCCATGGCGACGCCCGCGCCGAATGAGAAGAGTGGGCTGACGCAGGGGATTGTGACGGCTACGCCGACGGCGTTTGCGGCTGCTGCTGGGTTTACGGCGGCGAGCGCTGCGAGCGGGTTTGGCATGGGGAGGGAGGCGGGTGGTGCGTTTGGTAAGGCTGCGCTGGCGATGGTCGTGTCGTTGGGCGCTGGGTTTGTCGGCTTCTTGGTTTGAGACGGGGTAATTCTGACTGCTTGCTTGGTTGCTTGCCTTTCTTGTTTGTTTCACGCATAAGTTTAGACCTGGTCACTGGGGAGGGGACGGGCAGAGATACCTACGCTTCTTTGACCAGACTCGCTTTAGAACGGCGGATGGGAATGATCAATAATACTCAATGATGGACGATAGAGATGCATATCGAAGTTAACAACTACTACGGGATTCGCTCTAATTAATGAAGCCGCCACGAAGTGGGAATGTTTCTTTTGACGTTGAGGCACCAGATCTTCAAGCTCGCTGTGACCACAACTGTCTCGCTGCCCGAGCCAGTGTCCCAGGGAAAGGCCTGCACACCTCTCCAGAGGCGGGTCTGAACCCGCTTCAACGTCAATCCTGGGGACATGCACATACTGTATGGCCCTCATTGGGACCAGCATCTGTTTCCCAGCACGCCACAATCTCGGCTCTGAGCGTCAGTGACACCGGGAGCAAGCCCCTGAAAGAACATACCATCACCATCCATATAAAGGCCGGGACATTCTAGGTAACTGCCTGGAACTAATTATACAAGCAAGCTGCCCAAGGTCAACAACCAGTTCGATCATGGGTTGCAACTTCCAAGAACCCTAATTAAAGATCAGCGTTTGTAACACAGAGGACGTGGCATTGCATTGTTACAAGATATCAATTTCAACTTCTCATTGCTCCAATACCTGAACTGAGGTGTTGTTCTGTCTGAAGTTGTTATTCCACTGTCACTAGCTGTTACAAGAGAAAACGAAGAGAAAAGGAAAGAGAAAGAGAAGAAGAAGGGGGAAAAAGAAAAAGAGAAATTAAAAATAAAATCAAGTCCAGATGTGATAATTACGGTAGTGGAAATAATCCACCACTTTGTCTTCTGCTTGGTTGGCTCGCTCCTTCCTTTGATGCGTTTTTGAAAACAAAAAAACACACAGGAAAAAGCTCCACTTACCGTTTTCTGGTGTTTTCTTTTGCTGGGTGTAGCTTTTCAACTCGAAAACCCCAAACGTTCACGACCTTCCACCCAAACCATCATTTCGTCGACCGACCAACTTGCCCTGGCCACAACTCACCACTTTGTGCAGGCGCCCATGTTGTGTGCCATCAAGTAAGTAATTGCGATAACTGGAGAAGTATATTGAATGTACTAATTATTGACCTCATATGAAGTATCTCTCGTCGCAAAGATCTTGTTCGGGTTTCGACCGGTCTCGCCGCCGTGACAGTCGCGCCCCCTCTCTTGCCGTTGCGCAGTCACCCTGAGCTGTGCCTCGTTCGGCTTCGGTCTGGAGGTTCTGCCAAGGCAGGCGTCTATTCTTTTTTCGACTTCGGTCCGGAGGATCTGCCCGAGGCAGACGTTCATTCATTTTTTTTTTCGACTTCGGTCTAGAGATTCTGTCTGAGACCGACCTTCATATTTTTTTGGCTTTGGCTATAACGTAAGTGAGCAACTCTTCAAAGAAGGACCGGTCTGTCACATCCTAACAGTTCCAAGTTATCAGAATGTCATCATCGGCGGCTGCTACCAAACCTTCTGCTTCTCAAGGGCGTCTTGTGAACTGCGCCTTGGCTTTCTCCAGCAGGAAGAATACTACATTGGCCTTTTCCGATGATGCTGGCTCCGCCAACGAGACAGTCTTGGTTGTTGGAGGCAAGAAGATGGGCTACCCTGAGAACTATCAGACTAGGTTCTATGTCAACATTAAGGGCAAGGATGGCCCACATATCGGTAAGTGAAATTCGCGCTGTTTCTTCCCCTTTATATCACCTTCATACCCCCGAGATATGCCCTTTGCTCCCACACTGCTCCCAAACTGCTCCCGGTATCCTGTCTTAGGCAACAAATAGCTGATATTGTTGGAAACAGGCATCAGGATCTTCTTCCCCATCCGCCATGATATCAGCCAAATCAGCTTCACCAACGCCCAGGGCAATCGCCTGGAAGGCTTCGGCAACGCCCAGGGCATGCCACTGAAAGAACAGACCATCACCATCAGGATGAAGGCCGGGACATTCATAAGTTCCGGAAGGAACCTGTTGCCGGATGAGCTCGCAAGACTGCCGCCTCGCATCACCGACAAGAACGACACGCTGTCTGTCCTGCGGTTCACACTAAAGCCTAATGAGAAGGCACACGTGGAGAACTACGTTATGCCCATGGCCTGCGCGAGTCCGGCGGACCAGGCGATATTCAATGAGGGTGCGAAGATTGATGGCGTCCTGAGTCTTGCGGAGTTTTGTCTCCTGAGGACATTCGAGGTCATCGTCTCGCACTACACCAACAAGCTGCCCGAGGTCAACAACCAGTTCAGGGGACTTTTCGCGTCGCGTGTCGAGGCCTCGACCGCATCCGCGCCGCCATCGTCTGGGGCTCCCTTCGTCGTTGGCGACGACCACAGCGCCAAGGGCACCAAGGACGCCAAAAGCAACGCCGAGGAGACGCCAAAGTCCGACGAAGGCCAGATGTTGTGTTTTGTCGACAATCGTAAGTCATGCTTTTGCCCCTTCCCTCAACTGTCTCAGAACAGCCTTGTTCTTTTGGCACATTGTTCCCAGGCTACACGCCCCCATACCCTACCCCCCTCCCCCTTATCACCCCACCTTTCCCTAGATCTGCAAGTGTGACTGACATATGATTTACAGGCGGCGTCGTCCATTCTCTGCCTCCGGGCGTCGAGCGTGATCCGCCTCGCCAGGAGGCTAGTGCTGGTGCTCGTGGCGGGCAAGGCCGGGGCGGCGGGATTGGCTGGGGTAGCGGAGGAGGTTGGGGCGGCAGAGGTGGCTGGGGAGGCGGAGGTGGCCGGGCTGGGTGAACCGAAGATTGCTGGTGGGCTCAGCTGAGCGATGAACTTTGTTTTTATGTACTCTATAAACTTTTTACATGTTGATGTTGATGCCAATTTCTATGTTGAGCGGTGCCGTGACTCCATATCGATCTGGTGGCTCCAACAACGGCGTCACGACTGCGCGGATGGTTCAAGAAACGTCCTCTTCCCACCGTAGCCGCGGCCAGTAAAAACACTGTCAGTGAGCAGGTGTTATGAGGCGGGGGTGGAAATGGGGGGAGGGGGTTAGTGATGAGGAGCCGCGGCAAGCTGGGAAACGGGCCGATCGTCGGGATGTCAAAACTGGACACTAAGTAACAGACATAGGGGGCGACAGCCTCTTGTTTTGTTTACGGGGCTCTGAGCTCAGTCGGCCACTCGCCTCACCGGACAACCGTACCCCTGACCCTGGCGAACGTCCCTTTCCCTCGTCTTTCCCTGTGCTTCTACAGCCGAGCGTTCTGGATCTCTGGGTCTGTTGCTCCCTGAAAAGAAAAAAAAAAGAGAGAAAAAAAGAAAAAGAATGAAAAAAGGAAGGAATGAAGAAAAAGTAAAAGTAAACCTGGCGTGTAGTTGATGAGCTTGTATTACTCTCTAAGCGTCATAGTCTCGAGATGCCCCCACCGCGATGGCAAACCGAGGGTGTCAACTTCGGTGATATCCTACGCCTCTTGTACTGAAGATGTCCAATGCAGTAGGCACATTGGATCTGATGGCATCAAACCCGAGCCGGTCAACACAGCCCATTGCTTTTACGCCGCACCTTGATGCATAATCACTCGGACACGGCACACACCTGGTTGAAACAAACTGCAATGTAGGTCATGCATGTTCTGTCTGTCTTTTGAAGATCTTGGCAGTGGCAACCCCTGATGTGCTTCTGTCTCCCTATGGCCAGGTATCCAAGCCCTAATCAAGCAATGGAAACGATCTCGTATGTCAGATAGACCTCGTACGTGCCGCCTACAGCACCATTCATTGCTGTATTGAAGGCAGCGAGGCTACCGACTGGGTAAAGCCGTCCGGCAACGACGTGGAGCGTGACAGGCAAGACGGAGCCGTCGTTGTTGATCCATTGCCATCCAACCTCGTTTGTTTCGGTGTTGATAGTCCACTGTAAAAGTGTCAGCTAGCGCCTTGTAGTTTTTTTCAAAGACCCAAGACGTACAATGTCTGTCTCGTAGATGTAGGCACCGGACGTCACTGGAGGGGAGCCGGGCGGTGCTGTGATGGTCCATAGTGTCAGCGGATTTAGGATCGGAAACAGAGGACTGTGGTCGCTTACTGGGCTCCATGACAACCACGTTCCCGTAATAATCCTTGAGCCCCCTGCTGGTGGGAGCTTTGAATGCCAACGCGACCTCCGGGCTGGACTCGCCGTAGGTGAAGCGAAGCTTGTTCGCCGTCGTTGCCCCGGCCGGGATGGTGAACGCAACCTGCTGCACAGTGGGGGGATTTAAACGGACAGCTGGGCCATTATTGTTGTACAGGTAGCCGGCCACAGCCCCCGTGTCCTTTCGGTGCACTTTAATGAGAGCCTTCATCTTTTGGGCAGTTGGCGTGGGCGTGGGCGTCTGCGTGACGGTCACGACGCCAATGGTAACCAGGGTGCTTGTGATTGTTTCGGTCATGATGGCGTCCTCTGTGATAGTGACTGTCTCGGCAGTAGCCGTGGCCGTGGTCGTCGATGGGGCGATGCTATCGCTGAGGCACTGGCAGGCCGACGAGACACGGGCCGGGCTGTACGTGGAGGCGAGCCACTCGGGGTACTCGGCAGCCCGCTTGGCTTTGTTCTTTCGTTCGAGAGTAAGAGTGGAAGTGGATGCGGCCGGGGGAACCGTGACGGTGACGATCTCTTCGAAAACAGTCGAGACTTCGGTGACAACGACGGTCGAGGTAACCGAGGCGACTCTGCAGGCTCTGGTATTAGTCCCCACTCAAGAAAGCAGCGGCCGACTGCCGAAGCGCTGCGGGACCTGGAGAGACAAACACAGTCGGGTTGACGGTGACTTCGACAGTCGAGGCCTGGAGTTCCAGAACGGCGGCGCAGAAGGGCGCAACCTCAGACTGGTCCTGGGCGCGCAGGAGCACCAGCAGCCTATCCGAAGCACTGCACGGCGTGCACCGGGCCGCGGCGCCGGAGATGACAGCTGCCGCCTGCAACAGAGCCAGGCCGCCCGTCTTGAACGACACCATTGTTAAGGATAAAATGTGAAAGCGAGTGACTAGAACGAGTGACCAAAACGAGTGACGCTAACTAGGTATTAGTACATACCTCGCCCAAGACCAAAAGCAGGAGAGGAGAGAGACAAGCTGATCAAGCTGGGGGCCGGGTTTATTATTAACCCATCTTCAGCTGGTCGTTTTTGGTCGTTGCACGATCTCGAACAAATATTCCGTACAGGTCTACAGATTACCCCGAGCTGAGTGATCGGTCCTGGACAAGCGGCTCCATTTGTGGGCAATAGCGCGCAGCTGTTAAAGCGCCTGGATCTACGATCTATTACCACGCCCAGCAGATCTGAACCCAATATTTCCACAGAATCTAACTATATTCGGCCTTTGCTGGAGGGTAGGGATGCGGATCCTAAACTGAAATCAACTTGACACCTGGTGTGATGTTGCCGCCACCACTGCGCACTGCAGAGTGCAGACTGCGATGGTGCCTTCAGACCCAACCTACGTCGGGATCCCAAACACAAAACGCGTCACTGCAAGGTTTGCTTGCGAAGACTCGGAAGGATGCGTCCAATCCATCAACGGTTGTCTCGAGGCGGACGGGGCAATTAAAAGGGGGGGTGGACCCAAGACTACGATGATTGGCATATAATAAATCTAGGTAGCAATGCGCCAGACGAGGGCAGCAATAACGCAGCAAGTACGATGTGTTTGATGATGGAAAGTCTGATGTGGAAGACGAGTCTCTTGCTCTGGCCATCAGAATCACGGGCAAGGACGTCTCTCCCTCGGGAAAGAGACGGGGTGCGCGTAACACCATAGACAAACCCGTCGTTGACGAGACCGGGTTTACCCGGATCGGCACCCAACCAATGAAGGGACACCCGTTCGTCTTCACAGGATCTCTGGCGGATGCTACACCCTTCTTGCACGGTTCACACAACGTGAGCAGGACCGACTGGGAGTTCCCTGACGGCCCAGGCGAGTCGACTTCCAAACACGAAAAGGGGTCACGTCCTGGGTATGCATAGCCCTACAGAACATTAACGTGTTGGAGATGATGTATCATTGCCTGAGGACATATAAGAATTATATCGAGAGGTAGGTGCAGTGGCAAACGATAGATTGACGATAGGAAGATTAGGTAGGTAGTTGTAGAAGGTGTTGGAGGAGAGAGCTTGAGCTACTTAGGTGAAGAGCTTGAAATTATATAAAGTATAGGGAGGGAGCTAACAGCTCTTATTCTTTTTTTTAAAAAATATATGAAAGAAAAAGAGAGGAGAAAAAAAGGTAGCAGGAGAAAGTAGAAGAGGAGTAGTGGTGGTTAAAGCGGCGGTAGCAGCTAAGACCAGTGAATAGGGGCCAACTCGGAGCTAATAAGCTACAAAATTATATGTTCTCTTTTCTCTTCTCTTTTCTCTTCTCTTTTATCTTCTCTTTTCTCTTCTCACCGTCTCGAGAGTGTCACCGGTCCTGAGTCAGGTTCCAGAGTTCAGGGTATCACAGACGAAGAAGAACCAGAGCTGGATGATGATACGCTACTTAAGCTCTGTGTCAAACCTTCCGAGGGCATTGCCCGGGCCCATGGTCCTGGAGACGGCAGGTTGCTGGACGTTTCGAATTTTGGGCTGGACTCCTGGAGATGAGCTTGGGCTGTGTCGCAAGGCTCCACCTCTTCTTGTCTCAGATCGTTCCGGTGGCCTCCGTGCCTCGCCTTCTCCCAACAACCCGGCTCTCATATCGTTCTTCTCAGCAACTAATGTGATGGTTGGGCTTGTATAGACTGGTAAGGTGGTAGTGGTAGTGAGGTGGGTGTAGCAACACGTCGTGCGTCGCGCGTCGCGTCGCCCAAATGGCACAAAAGAGGCTCCAAAAAGCGGGCCTAACTCGGATGTCTTCTGGTAATTAGCTCATCTCCCAGTTGATGCAGAGGAACTCTCCACCTGGAGCCCACTGCTCGATGGCCTTGCCGGCTCGAACATGGCGCTTGGCACGATGGAATGCGTTGAGGATTAGTGTTGCAGCTAAGCCATGCTTTGGTAAGCTCTCATGAGCTTGGCAGACACGTGAGAGCTTGGTGGGGACACCAAAAGCTTGGTATACAGGTAGTTAGAGGGGGTTTTCTTTTGTAGATTTACTGGCTCTTAGAGCGACTCTCTTTTGTAACAGACATGGCACTTTACCCCCTTATTTTCCACTACCAAGAAGCTCCCTGCAGTGTGACAATTAGAGCATCGATCAGCGGCATGCGCTCCGCCTTCTCTTTCCTCCACGATCCTGCGAGGACAGAGACTCGTGAAAATAGACGGAAAACGAGCTTTGCAATGGATGGAACACTGCGTGGTCTCGCCATTGGCGCCATGAAACCAGAACACAGGTAATTAATCTTCTAATAATTAACTTGAAGTCTAGGAATACGGGCCCAGACTAGGAGATACACAATGTACATACCCCCCATAATATGCGATATCTCTCTGTGTTGGTTCTTCAGTTTGGGATCACATTCCAGAATTTCCTCTACGGAATACACTGTTCAACTCCTTGCCCGCCTTGAAGATGAGAAGGGTGAAGGCCGGGGCGACGACCGACGACACCCGCGGCGATGGAGGGCCAGCTCGGCCAGTTCCTCTCTGGTAATAATTAGCCCAACCCAGTGCCGGCACTAGCAGGTGGAGTGACGTATTGTTCCAAGCTAAGAAACCTTCCTTGGCCCAGCTTGGCTCCTCTTGGCCCTGATCTTGGTCGGGATTTGTGGACCCAGAGCATCAACCTTGGAAACCTCCGAGTTATTGCCCCCCGGGGAAACACCATCTTGCCGATCTGTCTGCCGGGGGCGACAGTTGAGATTGTGGGGGAGTACTCCGGAGAGGGGGGGGGAATAAAAGTTTTGGTACTTCGTACATGGATTCCAATTATTCAATTCTTGTGCGTCAGGTGTACTCACATTTCTCACTTTTTTACCAGGAACGACAACAGATGCAAAGAAAAAGGCCCGATCAACCCCATCCTAATCTTTAGCCGGTCTCCACCAAACGGGCCCGACCCCGAGGGGAAGGGCTCGTGGGGGTCGTGGGGGTTGTATTGGGGGGATATCAACGCGCCGTGGTCTCCAGGATCCCCTTGTCTCCTTGCCACCGAAGCTTGGTGTCCCGCCAGTGTCGGGCGTCAAAAAAGGCCCAAGGAGCTAGGCTCACCCTTTCTGGGGCGTGGGGCCCTGCCGGCCCTTCCTTGCACCGGCATTCTGCGGCATACTGAACTCCAGTGTAACAGTGGTCCGGGGGCTCCCGTTGACAAGAGGATTGTTGATCATATTCGAATGCGTCCGGGAGTGGGACTTGACAGAGCGCATCAGGGTTCACTGCCCACGGGGTCACCAGGAATATTTAATCCTTGACTATCACCTTGCTTCCTCTGCTCAGTCTGCCGTCTCTCTGAAAGATCGACCCCCTTCCCTCTGAGGTGTTTCCCTTCTCACCACCCCTACTCCAGCAACCACCACCACCGTAATCATGGACTCAGAATCAGAAAAGGTCGACGACCAAAACCACCACCACCATTATGAGAACACAAAGACAGACCACCTGCCTATGGGTGCCATCCCCCAGATGGACCCAGCCCGGCGCATCCAGGTCGAAAAGTCACTGAAGCGCAAGCTCGACGCGCGCTGCTCCTTCTTCATCGTGCTCTACATCATGAACTACCTCGACCGCAACAACATCGCGGCCGCCCGCCTCAAGGGCCTGCAGGACGACCTCAACCTCTCCTACAACCAATACAGTACCTGCCTGAGCATCCTCTACGTGGGCTACATCCTCATGCAGGTGCCGAGCAACATGATCATCAACCTAGTGTCGAGGCCGAGTTGGTACATCGGCGCGTCCATGCTGCTGTGGGGTCTCATCTCGACGCTGTCGGGTATTGTGAAGGGGTTTGGGGGGATGGTTGTCATCCGCTTCTTTCTGGGTTTTGTTGAGGCCGCGTTCCTTCCTGGTGCGCTGCTGATCCTGTCGAAGTGGTACACCAGGAAAGAGTTGACGACGCGCAACGCGCTGTTGTTTTGTGGTAATCTTATTTCTAACGCCTTTTCCGCTCTGGTTGGCGCCGGCGTGTTGTCCAACATGGAAGGTGTCTTGGGGCATGCTGCGTGGAGATGGTTGTTCTTCAGTAAGTGTTGCTCCGTTCAAAGAAAAAAAGAAAGAGCCTGAGCCCCTGACTGACCCTCTCCCCCCTCCCACAGTCGAAGGCGCCGCTACGATGTTCTTTGCCGTCCTGGCCGCATTCATTCTTCCCGACCTTCCGCACAACTCGCGCGGCTTTACCGAAGAGGAACGCTACGTCGCCCAGCTGCGCATGACCGAGGACGTTGGCCTCGCCGACACCGACGAGCCCGGCCAGACCCCCTGGACTGGCCTGATCATGGCGCTCAAGGACGGCAAGGTCTATCTCATGTGTTTTACCTTGACGGCGTACGTCGTTGGTCTGTCGTTTAACGCTTTCTTTGTAAGTGGCTTCCTCTGCTGGGTTGTGTTGTGGTGTGTGTTCGCCCGAGACTGGACATAGATCTGACCGTGTTGTGCTCTCGCAGCCTACCCTCACTGGCACTCTGGGGTTCGGATATGTTCCTACTTTGCTTATGAGCGCCCCGCCCTGGGTGTTCGCCTGTTTGGTCTCGCTGGTCAACGCCTGGCACTCTGATAGAACACAGGATAAGGTCCGTTTCTTTCCTTCCTTTGCCCCCTTTTCTCTTTCTTTTCTTTTTCTCTCTACTTTTCTTTATTTCTCTTCTTTTCTCTCTCTCTTCTTTTCTTCTTATCATCGCTTTCTTCTTTGTTCTTGCTTTTTGTTTTCTCCTTCTTTGTCTTTTCTCTCTGTCGCACCCATTGAACCAGAAACTGACCTAATCTCTCTCAACAGTTCTGGCACATCGCAGGCCCCATCGCCCTCGGCCTAGCCGGCTTCATAATCAGCATGTCAACACTCAACGTCGCCGCGCGCTACGTCGCCCTCTTCTTGCAAGCAAGCAGCTACGCCGGGTTCATCGTATTCTACTCCTGGATCTCCTCCTCCTTCCCCCGCCCGCCGGCAAAACGCGCGGTCGCCATCGCAATGATCAACGCCTTCAGCCAGCTGGGCAACGTGGCTGGATCGTATGTCTGGAATCTCAAGGACAACGGCTATCGCAAGAGTTATGGGATTGTTACCGCCATGTTTGGTGTGGCGCTCGTTGGGTGCTTCATCTTCCGCCTTGTGTTGGTGCGCTTGAATCGCAAGTTGGATGCCGAGGAGGGGGTTGTTGCTGGTGAGGAGGGTGGGACGGGGACTGTGGTTGGGGGTGGTGATGAGAAGGGGTTTAGGTATTTGGTTTAGTTAGGTTTTTTAGGTCACTTTATTTTCGTTGCATGCCTCTGTTCCCGAGCGTAGATGTAGATGTATGTACGGCAGTGACTGGAGGCCGTGAGCAACTTGCAATTTCAACTTTTGTTATTTTTATTCCACAGTATTTTCCCAACACCACCCGGGGGTATAATATACCTAGCACTAAACACACTCCCTCCCTTTTAACCAATATTAAACTCGCTCGACGCATTCATCACCATCTTCATCTTCATCCGCATCCTCTTCGCCGCCTCCTCATCCACCGCACCAAACTCATCATCATCATCGCCACCCTTTCCACGCCCACCAGAAGCAGCCTTGCCCTTCTTCTCCCCACCAGCAGACGAAGCACCCTTATTCGCATTCGCCCTTCTCTGCACCCCGCCACCAATCCCACCCGGCGGCTCGCGCAGCGCAAACGCCTTCGCCATATGACCCAAATGCAGCTGCGTAATGTCAAAGTAGACGCGCTCCTCGCGGACGTGCGTGGCATACGCGCGGATGTGCGAGCGGAACGCCTGGCGCCCGGCCGCCAGCAGCGGGTTCTCGGGTTGCGGCTTGGCCTTTGCCTTGTTCTGCTGGTGCTGCTTATACCGGGCTTTGCTGGACATTTCCTTGCCTTTGGGCGCGTCCTCGGCGTCCGTAGGCGGCGCGAAGCCGGGCGTGGCGAGAAGCCGTTGTTCGAGGTGGAGCTGCAGGGCTTCGGCGCGGGAGGTCCATGTTTGCTTTTCTGTTTCGGTTGGGGAGGGCGTAGAGGGGAGGTTGACGGTGGATGCGAGCCCTTTTTGGAGCGTGGACTCGTAGAGTTGCGGGGTGATGGTGCTGGCGGCGGAGAGGAGTGTGGTGTAGCCCTCTTCGCTGCCGGGCAGGAGGAAGAGCACCGCTTTACCGGGGCGGCCGGCACGGGCTGTACGACCGATGCGGTGGACGTGGTCGGGCACGGCAAAGGCTGGGTCGTATTCGATGACGAGATCGACCGCTGGCACGTCGAGACCGCGGGACGAGATATCGGTGGTGATGAGAACTGCCGGATCCTTGCAGGTGCTGAAGGCGTTTAGCGTCGCCGAGCGCACCGGCTGTGCCAGGGAGCCGTGGAGCTTGTGAAGGATCACCGTCGGGTTGGCCGGCGACGTGACGTAGGTGGCCGGAGCAACGGTCGTGTCTGTGTGGGGATTCCGAGCTGGCTTCTCTGTCGAAACCTCGGGTGTCGGCCGTTCGAGTAGTTTTGTGTCTTTCAGCAACTCGTAGTGGAAATCGACGGAATCGGCGCACGAGATGAAGATGATGGCCTTCATGACGGAGCCTTTCCTTGCAAATGTCGCCTTGAGGAGAGCGATCAACGTGACCAGCCGCAGTTTGGCTGGCACGACGATGCAGGATTGCTTGAGTTGCGAGGGCGCGGCAAATGCCGCCTCGTTTCCTGCCTCGCCATCCTTCTCCATCTCAGACTTGGACGCCGTGATGTGGACGGCGTCTTCTAAGCTGATCTCGCCCAGCTTCTGCACGTTCATCTTCATCGTGGCTGAACACAGCACCGTCACCCTCCGAGAAGGGAGGACGCCATCCAGCAAGACGCCGTCGGGGTTTTCTTTCAGAAGCTTGTCCGCCCTGATCTTCCCAACAATGGTCCGGATATCGTCCTCGAATCCCATTTCCATCATCCGGTCGCCCTCATCCAACACCAGCCATCGCACGGTGCCGACATTGAGGACCTTGGTGTTGTCGAGATGGTCGGTCAACCGACCGGGCGTCGCAATCAAGATGTTGACGCCCTTCCGCAAGCGTGCCTTTTCCGACTTCTTGCTCTCACCTCCGATGACGGTGGTGCAGACCAGCCATGGCACGCAGCGCAGCACCTTCTCGAGGACCACCGAGATCTGCTTGCACAGTTCGCGGGTGGGGGCCAGGATGATGGCGAACAGGCCCGAGTTGCGGTGCACCTTGGTGTCCTTGGGCGTGCCGTCCTCGTTCAGGCTCAGAGCCATGATCCGGTGGACTATCGGCAGCAGATAGGCCAGCGTCTTTCCGGAACCCGTCTCGGCCTGCAGGAAAGCGTCGCTGTCCTCCTTTATGAGCTGCGGCACTGTGTTTTTCTGGATGGCCGTCGGTGCCTTCATCTCCAGCTTCGTCGCCAGGTGTTGGGCGACGCGGCGAGAGAGCCCCAGGGCCTGGAAGTTCTCGGCTTCCTCGGACAGCGGGGCATTGGATGGCTTCGCGG
The DNA here is from genome assembly GCA_023628425.1 of Chaetomiaceae sp. PYS4301M. Classification (NCBI taxonomy): domain Eukaryota; kingdom Fungi; phylum Ascomycota; class Sordariomycetes; order Sordariales; family Chaetomiaceae; species Chaetomiaceae sp. PYS4301M. The sequence continues at coordinate 81,914 of JAMAKR010000066.1, forward strand.
GTTCGGCCTCCTCGACTGTTGGCTGTTCGAAGTCGGTGACGGCGGTGGGATTCGAGGTGAAGAGACTGGACGATATTTGGCCCGTCTTCATGGCGTGGCTGGGAGGTTTGGGGGCAGCATCATCGGTCCGTGGTACCTTGGCGTATCGATGCGAGTCTCCGTCCTCTGTCCTCGGTCGTTTCGGCGGCCTGCCCGAGTCGTGATCGCGTGCGATGCCTCTGGCTCTTGGCGGGGTCGACGAGGGGCCATTCTGCTGCAGTTTTGCGCTCCTCTGCGCCTTGACACGGTCTCGCCAGCGACCGCCCTTAAACTTGACTTGGCTCGTCAAGGGCGCGTCGCCGAGCTCGAAGTTGAGGAGCATGCCATCGTCCGCCATGGTTGCGGGTTGGTTTGGCTGTGCCTGGTGTTGCAGTTGGAAAGCCCGGCAGAAAAAAGTTGACCGCCAAAAATTAATGGCCAGGGCCTGGAATTGGAGTGGGGCAGGCTGCTCGTCTGAAGTCTCACCCAAAACCTGGACCCACTCGTCGCTGCCTGCCGCCCGCAGCATGCCAAGATCAAGGCCCCTGCAAGGGTCCCGCCCGAACCATGCCTCATCCTTCATCAACCCACCTCATCCTTCTCCTCCACACTTGTCTGACCCAAATGTCACCGTTCGTGAAAGTATCGACAAGATCATGTGGGGATGTGGGTTTGGCTTTGGCGCCCCAAGTCAAGGTCAAGTCGGAGCCGGTGCTTACAGATGCCGTTAACCGTTAAAATCCGGGGGTAGGGATCCTCCCGTCCTCATTCATTGCCAGCCCGAACCGGTTGGTCAGTTCGGGACCGAGATAAAGAATGGCCTGATGCATCCGACGGCGTAGCACAACGCGCGTCTCTGCCCTGCGCTGCATTCGTTGGACTTCCCCAAAGCCAAACTCCGACCACGATATTAGCCGGACCCGAGGACACGCTCTTGCTGTGTGACATCCAAGCGCTTTCCATCTTCGGTGCTCCGGATATCCACGGTCGGGCAGGCACACCCTCCCTTAGGTACTGAGTCGAATAAAGTCTTAAGCAAAAAGGGCGGCAGTCCGATCCCGAAGCTCACGATGCCTCCTGGCACCACTACCCTTCGGCCTCTTTTGCGTGCCACCCATCGTGCCAACGCCATGGGCACCCAGGTCGCATTCGCAGCCGCTGTCGCGGGCATTGGCGCATATGCCTGGTATCTTCGCAGCAATAACACCCCGTCCGACAAGCCCGTCTTCAGCAGCTTCGGCTTCCGCACCCTACGCCTCGAGAGCACCGAGCTGATCAACCACAACACCAAGAAGCTGCGCTTTGAGCTGCCAGACGCCACCAAACCGAGCGGGCTCTCGCTCACCTCGGCCCTGCTGACCATTTCCTTCCCCAATGGCCGTTGGCTGCCAGTGCTGCGGCCATACACGCCAGTGAACGACCTCAGTACGTCAATCCTCATCCCTCCAACTCTCCAGGGCACACGAAACAACACCGCTAATCCCTCAACCAGATGACCCCGGCCACATCGAGCTCATGGTCAAACTCTATCCCGACGGCAAGCAAAGCACGCACCTCCACTCTCTCAAGCCGGGCGACACCCTCACGTTTGCGCCCATCAAGGAGCTCGCCTGGACGCCCAACAAGCACGAGCACGTGGCGCTGATCGCCGGCGGCGCGGGCATCACGCCCATGTACCAGCTCGCGCGAGGCATCCTGCAGAACCCGGCTGACCAGACGCGCATCACCGTGGTGTGGGGCGTCAACACGGACGACGACATCTTCCTGAAGGACGAGTTCGCCGCGCTGGAGAAGAAGCATGCCGGCCGCTTCAAGGCCGTGTACGTGGTGGCCACTCCTGCGGCAGGGTCGGCGCACCAGAAGGGGTTCGTCACGAAGCAGGTGCTGGAGCGAGCCGGGCTGGCGGCTGGCGAGGATAAGAATCGAGACGTGAAGGTGCTGGTGTGCGGGCCGCCGCCCATGGAAAAGGCGCTGAAGTGGAAGGGGACGGGGGTGCTCGCTCAGTTGGGGTACAGGCCGGATCAGATTTACAGCTTTTGAGGGGTTGAGGGTGGTGCGATATGATATTGCCCATGGGCGTGTAAATGTTTCGATTAACAAGACTATCTGCTAGCAGAACCACCAAACAGAACAATCCTCTCTGACTACTTTTGATTCGATTCACTTCAGAGCAGCCTTGAGATCTCACATGTCAAGAAGGTGATTATACCGGGATTAACAGACATGTTCCTCCAAGGGTTGAGAATTCGAAGTCGGACTCAAAAATGTAATTGGACAGTAAAATAACCATTCGATGATGGTTTTGGGGAAGGCTTCGAGTTCGTCGTGTCTCTGTCTTTCTTGTCCTTTTTTTCTGGGCGGTAAAACAGTGCGAGAACACCGACTTGATGCTTGTGCGACCGCAACGACCAATAAACACCAACAACCAATAAAAGCAATGGAAGGCCTCAAGTTCTTCATCTCAAGTTCCCCTTGTTTTGTTCAACAGTTTGTGAGGGTTAGAGCCACGCCATCACATTTCAGTAATTTCATCCAGGGAGTTTTCTGCCATAATTTTTGTTGCGCGTCCTTCATTGAGCACACATTCGCGTCAACAAGAATATTTCGTGGCCGCAACCAGGCCATCCTGCCGACATCTCTCAACTTTAATATTAGTTCTGGTCTGGCACTGAAACCCACGGCAACAAACATCAACTGCCAGGCAGCCAACTCGGGACTCTCAAAACTTCGAGCCGTCCACGGTCCATCAAATATCGCAGGCTACTCGACGACCTCTAATTACACCCTCCAAATTCTATCCATCACAGCACCCCGAGCGACCGAAAAACAATGGCATTCTGCTTTACCCGCGGCCTCCTGGCCGCCCTCCCCAACAAACAACCACCAGCATCTCCCCTGACCACCCCCAAAAAGAAAACCGCAACAACAATCCTCGAAGTCGAGCGCAAATTCCGCCGCCTCACCGTCCCTACCCTGACTTCCATTACTTACAACAACACCACAACCAACAACACCACAAACAACAAAACCACGACCAACAAGTCGTCGACCATCACCCCATTCCAATCCATCCTCCCCCTCCCCACCCGCCGCATCCACGACATCTACTACGACACGCCCTCCCACACCCTCTGCGGCGCAGGCGCTTGGATCCGCAAGCGCAACGGCACCTGGCAGGCCAAAGTCCGTCGTGGCAGCGCGGGGGACTTTCTCCATAGCCGGTTTGAGGAGTTGCGGGGCGCGGGGGAGATTGCGCGGTGTGTTGAGGATATTCTCACGTCCTCTCGCAAGGCCCTCTCCGAGGTGCTCGATGGGGGTGGTGATATCACTGGTGGAGGTACTGAACATGGAAATGGGAAGGAGGTGGCTGGCAACTTGAACCAGAGGGAGGAGCATGATTTTGGGCTGGAGACGCTGGCCGAGTTTGTCACGACGCGCGAGGCGTGGTTGGTGGATGGCGAGTTTTGCGTGGTTAGGGATCGGATGGATTTCGGGCATGAGGTTGGGGAGGTGGAACTGCAGGTTGAGGTTGGTGTTGAGGGGCTTGGAGACGAAAGGAAGGCGGTTATGATGGAGGAGATGGATCGGAGAGTTGAGGCGTTTATGAAGAGGTATGCGTGGGCGTGGGAGGAGGAGGGGGCCGTGGGGAAGTTGACGGCTTATTTTGAGATGGTGAATAGGAGGAGGGGGGAGGAGGGGGGTCATGGTGCTGGCTCGGTTTAGCGCACATTGGCTCGGTTGATAGCAATCATGTGCGTAATGCTGATGGATAACGTATAACTACCGACCTAATAATCAACACAGGGGCAGCTTGGGGTCCTCCTCGGCAGAGTCCTGTTTCTCGGAACGAGGAGGAGACTCGGGCCAGGTCGTCAGCTCCCGCCATTCCTTCCTCTTGACTAACGCCTCCCGAAAATTCTTGTACGACACTCCAGGCACATCGCTGGTGTCGATCTACCGGCAGTTGCAATTAATATAGACCGCGGGCATAACAACTGAGATCTGGCGCGACGACTCACCTCAACCAGCTTGCCGTTGCCACGGCTATTGCCATAATAGTCAAGAATCGCTGGGTTCAGCTCGAGATATTCCTTGTATCTCCTGTCAAACACGTCGACGGTGCCTTCCGGTCGGTCTAGTTTCCGACTCAGCACCCGCGCCTTGGCCAAGTCTCGGGGGCATTGGAAGAAGAGCACGAGGTGTGGCGCGCAGAACTAGGAGGTTAGCACCCATCTCTCTCTCTCTACGACTTTCCCCACTTCGTCTTTGCTTACCATCTCCTCAAAGGCTTCAGCCTGGTCGAGCCGGCGGGGAAAACCGTCCAGGAGGATGGGGCATTCGGCGGGACAGTTGCGGAATGTGGCGTTGAGCGCGGGGAAAAGTTGGTATTCGGGCACGAGCAGGCCGTGGGTAACCTGCCAGGCAACGGCTGGCTCCTTCTCCGCAAGATGGCGAAGGAGGTCTCCGATGGAGAGGTGGGTGAAGTCTTGGTCCCGTGTGAGCTGCTCGCACAAGGTGCCCTTCCCTGCTCCGGGAGCGCCTAGCGGAAAGTCAGCTCAGCTTTGCCGGACTACTGTTTGGTAGTTGGCATACCGATGACGAAGATGAAGCGGTGCTTGCAGTCTGCCATGGTTGTCTGATACTGAAACACAGCTTGGTCCGGTTTGGGAGAGAGAGGCTGGAGTATGGAACAAGGGAGGATGGCTCTGATAAATACCGGTGACACTCTTGGTAAGCCATTCCCTCTCTCTTTTCTTGTGACAAACAGCTTGACAGAAGGGTATGCCTTTGACAAGCAATAGGAAACAGCATTGCGCAATGTTGTGCTTCCTGAGTTGTGTGCCATTTCAAGAGAGGAAGCAGCAAGCAAAGATTCAAAGTTTGACTCTCAAGAGAACCAAAGACAACCAAATAGCAACTACCTGGGCAGTCAGTTCGGACAACAAAGCGTCGTTAGACTCATGGAATTATCTTCCTTCTCTTTGAAAGATCCACCATGAGCTCAAGCATGAGGGCAGGCTTAACCCCAGACTTCAAGTCGCCATCAGAACCCCAAAGTCCATCACCGTCCCAACAGAGAATCACGGCACACGCCATGTCGGTTGACGCCACCGCTCTAATCCAGCTCTTGATGAGCCTCATCGCATGCCTCTACATCACCTCCCTGCTCTACCCGTCCGTCAACCGCCTTCTCCCCTTCCCCTTTCCGGGTCTTCTCCGCCGCCACAAAGCCAAATCCAAAGTCCCCATTTCGGTCAACTACCACCTCACTCGGCGGTGCAACAAAGAATGCGGCTTCTGCTTCCACACCGCTACAACCTCACACATCGAAGACCTGCCTACTCAAAAGCGCGCGCTGCGTCTCCTCGCCGAGGCAGGCATGCGCAAAATCAACTTCACTGGCGGCGAGCCCTTCCTCTACCCCAAACCGCTCGGCGCTATGATCAACTACTGCAAGACCGAGCTGCACCTCGAGTCCGTCTCTATCGTGACCAACGGCAGCCTGGTCAAAGAATCCTTCCTCCGCTAGTACGCAGGAAAACTCGACATCCTGGCCGTGAGCTGCGACTCATTCAACGAAGCAACCAACATCGCTATTGGGCGGGGCAGCGGCGACTAGGTCCAAAAACTGTACGAAATCGCGGCGTGGTGCCGGCAGTACGGCGTGCTGTTCAAGCTCAACACGGTCGTCAACAAGCTCAACGCCGACGAGGATATGAACGCGCACGTCGCGGCGCTGCGCGCGTTCCGCTGCAAGTGCTTTCAGGTGATGATCGTGCGCGGGGAGAATGACTCGGACGAGACGCTGAGAAACGCGTATAAGTTTACGATTGGGGATGACGAGTTTGAGCGGTTTTGTGAGCGGCACAAGGAGCAGGAGAGCTTGGTGCCCGAGCCGAACCGGCTGATGGCCAAGAGCTATCTCATTCTGGACGAGTATCTGAGGCTCTTGGACCGCACGGGTAAGCAACCGTCGAGGCCGATATTGGAGATGGGTGTTGAGAGGGCGCTGGAGAGCGTCTTTTGGGATGAGGATGCGTTTGTCGAGAGAGGGGGGTTGTATGAGTGGACGAGACCAGAAGGGGGGAAAGGTGGCTGTGGGGGTGGAAAGGAGCTGGAATGCTAGTGAGCGCTTGGGAAATTGATAGACACTTGTGTACGGAGTACAAGAAAGTAGAAATCGGGTTGATGTTGATGTCGTGCACTCGCGCTGACTGGATCTTCAGGAATGTGGGCGTTCAGAGCTACTCTGGTGGCTGGAGGATGGAAGGATGTGATTACGACCCTGCAACAGAACAACTCAAATTCACTCCAAGTCTCAGCTGACAAGAGGGCAATAACAACCATTCGGGAATATGACCAGGCCAGCAATTTGTGATCTGCAAGTCACGGGTGTTCTCTGGTCTCCTGTTCTTTGTCCCTGGTTGTCAGCATCCCTGCGCAAAGAAATCATCATTTCTCAAATGACAAACCACGTTCTTTTAACCTCTATTGTTTTTTGTCCTGCTCAGGTTTATTACCCCGCGGTCCCTGATTAAATTAGATTTACCTAGTTACCTGATTGATCTGATAAGTTTAAGTCACCTAGTTTCCTCCTTGAGAGCAGGCTCTGGGACTGCAGTGGCCACTGGGGAAGATGAGATGGAAAAGTGCTTGAAAGAAGCCATGACAATGAAGTAGTTGGATTGAGTCTTTTCCAATACCTTTGGTGGCCATTGGGTTCTTGAAAAGTTGAATCTGTCAAAAGCGACAGACTCAGGGGCAAGTTCCAAGCTCTGTGAATTTGTGGTGGGGCGTGAACCAGCTGTCCTTCAAGAACTCACTTGGCGACCCGCATTTTCAACCACCTCAGCTAGGACGAATAGCTCAGGGGTAGAGCAACCGGCTGCAGTCCGGTAGGTCACGCGTTCAAATCGCGTTTCGTCCTTTCCTTTTGCAAATTTGCACAACGCACATTCTACGAGTGTGTTTCGCTCTTTCCTTTTGTGGCGCTTGCAACATCCCAGGTTTCCTGTCCGATCCTTTTCGGTTCCTGCAGTTGACCGCCAGACCTTTTTCGTCCGACCCACGTCCGCCCACCCACCCAGATGCGCCTTTCGTCTTTGCAATTCAAATACTAGTTTCATCCTCCCATTCTCTCTGCCGCCAGTGCCACTGTCAGACTGTCGCTCGCTTCCGCCAGCAACCGGAAAATCGAAATGCATCCGCCTGCCAAGCGGGTCCTCTGCGACAATGCGGCAATCGAGAATGATGTTGGCTGCAACCAGCCACTCACGGCTGCAGCTGCAGGGGCGCTGTTGGTTCCAACGTCTGCAGGGTTTGCATGATCGCGCCAGCTGCACTCCCAGCCTGGCTTTGAGCTGTGCCTTCGCTGTCCTTCAGCCACCCTGCCTTGCTCCGCCAGACCATCCTATTTGGCAAGACGCGTATGCGAGCTTGACGGCTTGACGAACCGGCCGCCCTCGCCCCGCACCATGTTTCTATTCTCATCCGCCCGCCCCGTCAGGCTCGCGTGCTCAAAAACTTCGGCCCGGTCCGGCGGTGGCACAGGTTGGCAGTTTTGGCAGCACTGGGCGCTGATGTTGTGGGGGGCTTGCTCCCAGCTCAGAAGCTGCTTGACCTTTGACAGTTGCTCGCCCCCCAACAATCCGATCCAGCCAACCATGAAGCAACATCCCACGCTTGCAGTGCAACCACTTCGCAACCTCACACCCTCGGGTCGCAGCAACGGCCGCCATTCCCCCCGGCCAGCCTCAATGACATGCATTCACCCCTCACGTTAAACATTCCACTGCCTTAACTGTCATTTTGGGTCCCCCAGGCCGGCTCCCGACAAGCACCCATTGCCTGTTGCTTCAACCAGCCAGCCCATGCCTCTGCCTCTCTCATTTCCTGTGCGCCGCCATGGAACACCACTCCTCGGCAGAGGATCACGCAGATTATTATGACCCGTACTTGCAACACACCAGCGAGACTCCCTCGTGGAACCCCATTGACGCGACACCAGACGTTGGCCCAACGTCGCCCACACCGCAACAGCGCTCACGGGTTGCTTTTGCTCCTGCCAGCCCTCCGCCGCCTGGGGGCCGCGCCGCTTCCCCGTCCAGCGTGGGTCTGGGCATTGGATCCACCGACCAAGATGCTCAGTTCCCAGGGTACCATCCTGTCGTCTCGCGGGATTCCTTCCAGCAAAACAGTCGTCCGCCCAGTCCGGCGCTCGCCCATGACCCGTCAAAACCCACCATTACACCCGAGGAATTTGCCATCGGCGACCCATACGACCCCGCTGCATACTACTTTCCCCCGCGGTATGGCGCTTCACCCCCGCCTGCCGGGCCCCGAGGCGGTCGGTTTTCCGGGTTGACCGACTCGACGGCATGGAGGATGGTCTACGGAGGATGGCCCATGTACGCCATGTTCCTGGTGGGGTTTGCATGTGCTGTCGGTCATCATGTCTTCTACACCCGGCTGGATGGAAAGCCGGCAGACGACCAGATTCGCATGATGCGGTTTGGCAGCCTTTTGTCTTATGTCACCAAGGCATCCCTCGTCGCTGCCGTCGTCTTTGCCTACCGCCAGCAGATCTGGGTGACGGCCATCAGCAATGTGCTGCAGCTCAGGACCATCGACAGCCTTTTCGCCGCCGTGGACGAGCCCGTGACCTTGTTGAACTGGGAGTTCATAAAGAAGGGGAAAATCGCTGTCGCGCTGGCCCTTCTCGCATGGTAAGGAGGACTTGCCTGATGATGACTTGCTTTCTGATTCCCTCAACCCCTTCTGCTCATTTATGCTGACCATCTCGTAGGCTGTTCCCCCTCACTGTCATTCTCACTCCGGCCACCTTGACGGTGGCCCCCCGCACCGAGGTCAAGGAGGATCAGTGTTACGGGATCCGAACGCTCAACTTTGATCACGAAAAGACCAAGAACTGGAGAAAGCCGGAGAAAATCAACGGGTCCCGAGCCACATCTGTTTCTATTTGGTCCAGCACGGTCGCCAACTCGGTTAATATAACCGGCCCTTTCAACGAGACCTTCTTCGACTATTGGCTCGCTTCGGCCCCGCCGGCACAGCTTGTCGGTGATCGGAGTGCCCTCACCGGCACTGTCATCCCGAGAGCCAATGCCGCCCTCGAGACATGTGGCGGCGGCTGGAATTGCAGCTACATAATCTCGTTCCAAGGCCCCGGCTACAAGTGCTCCGAACTGGCCAGGGGAAGAGAGCTCGACGACAAGGCGCTCTGGGACCAGGGTGCTCGCATCTACTCCGCCAATCTGGCCCCAATGGGCAACTATAGCTACATTTCTGACACCTCACAGGGGGAGTACCTTAGCAAGCAAATCGACCCGACAATGGAGCCTCCTTATCCGAAGCATCTTGGCGCCTTTAGGACCGAGCCTGTCCTGATGATTGGCTATTCCGTGGCCACAACGACTGGGCATCTCCCTGAGAACAAAAATGCTTCGGGCTGGGACACGTCTTATGAGGCCGTCGTCTTCACTTGCGAGCACTATCTCACGGATTACACGGTCCAGTTCAACCAAACCATCACCCAGCAAACGACGACGGTGCTGAAGCGGGAATACCTCTCCCCGATCATCGACACAACCTTGGTCCCCGACAAGAACGCCACTGACGGCACTTTGGATAATACCACGGCTGTCCCAGAATCCAACTACGTCTATCCCCTTGATGTAGAAAACTACCGCCTCACGGCTGCCTACCACGCGCTCGGCCAGAGGCTGCGTGCCTACCTCACTGGCCTGGTAACCTACGCCCCCTACCCCCAGCCCGACGGCGATGTGATCAAGACAAAACTGATCGACACGGAGACGTACCTTCCCGTGCCCAACCTCATGGAACAAGTCCAGCAGCTGTACGAAAACATGACGCTCTCCCTCTTCTCCAACCCGCAGTTCCTCATCGTCTCGTGGGCCGCCGACCCGTCCAGGAGCAGCGGCACCGCCCACTCGACCGACCCGGCGCTCGCCTACCCCTGCGTCAAGACGCGCGTGGCCAACGCCTACGTCTACAACCGCCGCGACCTGTGGATCGCCTACGCCGTCGCCATGGGCGCCGCCTGTTTTGCGGTTGTCCTCGGCTCCGCCGCCCTGAGCCAGAACAACTTCCACGTGCGCGACGTGCACGTGTCGAGCATCGTCGCGGCCACGCGCGCCCCCTGCCTCGAGAGCCTGCCCTGGAAGGCTAGCAAGTGGGGCGAGGTCAGTGATGAGATCCTCGACATCAAGCTCGGGTATGGTGTGGTTGCGGAGCCTGGGCCGAACGGCACGCCCGCGGCCGCGGCCATGGGCCCGCCTGGGTGGGCGGGCGGCACGGGCATGGGAAGCCCGCAGGTCGTGGGCGGGAAGGTGTATTACGGGTTTGCGCCGAGGGAGGTGCTGGAGCGGACGAGGGTTGCGAGGGTGGCGACGTTTGGGCCGGGGAAGCCGAGGAGTCGGGTCAGTGCGTTTAGTTTTAGGACTTGGGAGCAGCATTATTAGGGGGGAGGATAGCGGGGGATGAGGTTGGCAATGGTTTGGGGCGGGGGCCGTGGGGTTGGTGGTTGGTGGTGATATGGAGTCTCAGGTGTGCATTCGTGGTTTTGGCGGGAGCATAATCAGGGGCGGGTTCAAGCAAGCTTCAAAGGGTCTTTTGGGTGGTCTGGTCATTTAGTAATGGTTGAATCTTGGTTATTTGTTGGTTGGTTTGGAAATTTATTTGGCGTTTAATCTTTGCAGCAGAAACTGGGCGCATGGAACGTAAATGTCACTGAGTGATCTCTGATGAAAGTGAAGGTGAAGGTGAAGAAGAAGTCGAAGCTGACTAAGCAGTTTTCTTGTCAGCTTTTGGGCCGCTCACTGCAGGCAGACTTGGCTCATTTCAACTCAGCTCATCGAACATCCATCACTCTGTCTGCCTGCCACAAAACCCGACAAGAGCTCATTGAGCAAACTTTGAAGACCAAGAGTCGGCTCAAAATTGCACACCACAATTTTTCATCGAGGATAACTTTCCTTGACTACCTGATCTAGGCAACCATTCCGTCTCACTGACTCACTTCTTCGGCTCGCACTTTTCAAATCTCGACCTGGCTTTTTTCATCAACCCCCAAATCAACTCGGGCGACTTACTTCAAACTTGTGATGTGAACAACCGACGACATCAACAACAACCATGCCCCGCCAACTACCATGGAAAGTCGGCCCACGCGCGGCTAAGCAGACACCGTCGCGCACCAACAAGCCCACAGCCCCATCGGCCAGCCACAGCCCTGCGCCATCTCACCGCCCGACGCCGACACCAAAAGTTGAGTCCACGCCAGATCCGAGCAGAAAGGCAAGGCTGAGTTTGGCGCTAGGTTCGAGTAGGTGTTTTCCTTCGGCCGGGTGATGGTTGGGGTTTGGGTTCGTGTGTTGTTCTAATCTTGCTGATACCATGGATGAATTCAGCTCCTCGGTCGCCGTCCACCTCGCCACCGCCTGAGCCGCTGAGGGAAGAGTAAGTCTTGTTTATGTCTTCAGATGACTTGAACCCAGTGCATTAACCAGTTCACTTCGTACAGATTCATGATCGAAGGCATTGACCACGACGACATGTATCGCATGGTCGAGGATGAGTTCCTCGCTGTCGCAAAAGAATTCACCCGACACCTACACGCGGCCGAGTACCAGCGGCTCAAGGGCCTAGCCAAGTCACAGAACGCCGAGGCAATCCAGAACATCTCGCGGCCGGTCACGGGCGAGATGACGGACCTCGTGAAGCGCCGCCACGCCGCCCTCGACATGGCCTCGAAGCAGCGCAAGGGCCTCGCAAAGGCCTTGGGGAAGCGGGCTGCTGCCGGGAATGTGTCGGACAGCGAGGATGACACAAAACCAGCTCGCCGCCGGCCGACCACCTCTCTGCAGGGGCTGATGGACAGCCCGAGGAAGCAGAATGTTCCTTTGGCGTTGTTGCCAGGCTCGCGACCGGGCTCGGGGTATCGGGATACGATGGGCAGTCCGTCCAGAAGGCGCCCGAGCGGCTTTGATTCACAAAAAATGGGCCGGAATAACAACAACTTGGATATGGGCGGGAGGAGAAATGCGGTGCTCTCTGCCAGGCCCCGAGCGGAACCTGCAACGGAGTCTGACGAGGACGATGACCTGGATGCTCAGCCACGCTGGCCGTCGAAACTGAATGTACGGCATCCCGAGCCGGCTGCCAAATTACTAGCCCGGCTGCCACCCGGTCCACATTCTCTGGCAAGGATAGAATCTGAGTCCGTGCGTGTGGAGAATCCATTCTTCGATAGCAAAAGGCACACAGCGACAAGGAGGGTCTTAACGGACATCACGCCCCTGAGCGAACCAGCCGCCAGTGCAGGTGCCAACGACAACGAGAACGGCGATGATGACGAAGACGATTTTTTCTCCCGACTACGAGCGCGACGAGCAGAGCAGAAACGGCGGCGCGAGACCAAAGCCCAGGAGAGCACCGCAAAATCAACGGAAACGCAAGCAGCAGCGCTCAACTCGATTCCCTTCCTATGATTTGATATCATAACATGATCATAACCCAATCAACCCTCATCACAAAAAGCAAAATAAAACATAACAATCATTAACCGCGCGACTCCTCCAATTAAGCGGAACCCTCAAAGGGCGTCTCAAACGGCCGCTCGGCCTGCGGCGTCAGGCGCGCCAAGTGGCGGCGCTGGCCGTTCTTCCAGTCGATCAGGGCCGAGTGCTGCGTCACGCGGTTGTCCCACACCACGACGGTGCCCTCCTGCCACTTGACACGCGCCTGGAAGTCGCTGCCGTAGGCCAGGTGGTCGTATAGGAACTTGAGCAGGTTGTCCGACTCCTCCTTCTTCAGGCCCACGATGTCGCGCGTGACTGTTTCATGCGGTGTTAGTCGGCTGCTCGAGGGATGGTGGAGTGAGGGGAGGGAGAAGGAAGAAAACGTACACTGCGGGTTGACATAGATGGCCTTCTCGCCCGTGGCCGGGTGGGTGCGCACGATGGGGTGCTCGTTGATGACGGGCTCGCGGCGCTTGATGCCGCCGCGGGCGACGCTGAAGTTGGCCTGCTCATGGGCCGAGTGGCGCGCCTTGAGGCCGTGCAGGCGCTCGCGGAAGGCCGGGCTCAGCCGGTTGTACGCCTCGACCGCGTCGACGAAGAGCGTGTCGCCGCCCGTCTCGGGCTTGTCGAAGATGTACAGGAAGGTGGTTCCGGGCGGCTGCTGCTCGTACGAGACGTCCGAGTGCCAGGCGACAGACGACAGGCGGTTCGCAAAGTACTTATCGTAGCTGTTGTCGCCCGCGCCGCGGTGCACGAGGTGGATCTCGGGGTAGCCCTCCGGCGCGCCGGAAGTCGGGTGGATGTGGTGGCTGTTTTTGTCGGTGTCAGCCTTCTTCTCGAGTGCCTTCAAGGAAATCTGGAAACACATACCGGCCGAAATAACCACCGAAATCAAGCGCCTCCTGGATGGACAGGTCGGCAAGATCCTGGTCGCGGAAGGCGACGACCTTGCGCTGGGCAACGAGAAGCGCCAGCTCGTCCTTGCCGGCCGCGCTGAGCTTGCTGAGCTGGATGCCGCGCACCTCGGTGCCGATGGTCGGCGTCAGGTCCGTCACCTCGACGACGCCCTTCGGCAGCAGGTTCGGGAAGGTCTTGTCGGCATCCTTGCCGTGCTCGACGTGCTCGAACGGCTCGAGAGGCGGGTACACCTGCGTGCGGTCATACGTCGGGAGGTAGTGCGGGTACTGTGGTTGGGCTTGCGTGTTAGTGGTGGTGGTGTTGTGGTGGTGGGTGGGAGAGGCAGCCCTGGTTTGTTGTTTTGGGTGCTCTCCTTGCTCGCTCACTCACCTTGGCGGCCGCATGGCCCTTAAGCCCAGCCTCGGCCTCGGCATCAAATCGGCCGGTTCCAACCTCCTTGTAGGCGCCAGTGGGGAAGCTCTGGATCTTGAGGGCCGAGACGTCGGGGACCTTGGGGGTCTCGACTTCGACTGCGGAGGGAGCCATTGTGTTCCGGTTGTTGCTGGGTTGGGACTGTGGTGCTGTTTCCTGCTCGACTTGCCAGTTGAGATGTTTAACTTTTTGCATCCAGGGGCCCGGCAATCACGGCTCTTATACGCAACTCAGGATGCCTTCATGTTCCTGCCTGACCCCTCCAAGCTGCGGGGTCGGAGGTTTAACAATGGCACGCAACATGGATGGTATTGCGCGAGTCCCATTTGTCCCAATCACGCATGGTGTCCAGAGTGAAGGTCCCGTGTGTGAGTCGATCAGGGTGAGCACGGCATGCCCAGGACGGAGCCACCCGAGCCCCATCAGGAATCAGGACTCACGACCACACCCGCTTCATTGGCGTCACAACCCAACCCGGCGCAGCGGCAGGCAGAAGTTGTCGGATTTACGGCGGGCCATGTGGGATTCCCTGACAGGATCACAAGGTTTGCCGAGCTTGGCGGGGGGCTCCGGTGTGGTGATGGAAGACGGGGAGCGGATCGCGTCATCGCGTGTAACGGCGTCGCAACGGCTCTAGGGTCGCATGTGTTTCAATGCCCGTGGGGTATAGAGCACGTCATATTTCCCAAGGGCTTTAAGTCCGGCTGGGAATTTGCGCGAAAGGCTTGCAAGGCACGGAGTTAAGGGTCGTTGTCTGCTGTCTCCCGTTGATTGTGTCGGTTAAGGGGGGATGATGAGACCATAATTGCCACGAGGCGCTGCACTCAGCCCCTTGCCGGTTGGTCTCACTCGTCGAGCCCTCCGATATCGTTATCCGAGCTCTCCTCCGAGGCAATGATCGTGTCATTGTTAAATTGTCGATTACCAATCAAGGCGTGGGAGGAGAACATTGAGGAGAGCAGCTCAAGTTGCCGAACAAGTTCAACCCCCGAGTTGCCTACGGCGGTGCGGCTGCAGCCACGTCGAGAGATGGACCAGTCCTTGACACGAACGGGAACAAGCAGTCCAGCCCTGACTTGACAAGTTGACGATGACGACGGCGATAAATTGAAAGCAGAGAGCGAAGAACCGGATTGACATTGGCCTTGTGTCTCTTTTCGTTTTCTGCCCCTATTAGAGCCTTTTGAGAGCTGCCGGTTTCTCACCTCAGGGGTCAGTCACGACATAATTATCCGTCCTTGTTGATTTCAGGGACTGTTAACAAACAAAACAGCACCAGTGCCCGGAGCAGCAATCTGCGTTTCCATAACCATCCGTTGTCGTCGTCGAACACTTGATTGTTCATGGATACTGGACGTGAGGTATATGATGAAGCAGCACGTCGGTGCATTGCTAGGGACATCAGGCAGATCCTGCGAAGTATTTACATCTCCAACGCAAGGGGAGCTCGAACGAAGGCGTGGGAACCCTACAACATTTGTCAGACAGTAGACTCGCCATGTCAAGCCATATATTGACTGTAGACCAGCTACTGTCGTATTTCTATCATCTCCAAAGCAACTTCAATTTGAACTAGACAGGCTATGTTGAGTACCATATTGCCCATTGCCCGGCCTTTAGGCGGTAAACAGAACCACATAGACGTCCTCCTTAGGTACACTAACATGTGCAACCGTGGACCCCGACACCGACGATATTCCTTATCCGTCACCAGCCGTTCCCCCACGACTAAGGACGGGAGTTGGTCCCGCTCGGAGCGGCGGCGGCAGCCACGATGAGCCCGGAGGCGCGCAGGGCAGGAATCGCTTGCTTCTTGGTCCACTCGGTGCACTTCTTGGGCGGGCAGCGGGCCTCGCCGGGCTGGTGAAAGGTTAAGGGGGTGGGGATGTTGAAGAGCTCCGTCTTCATGGTCTCGACGTTGAACTCCTTCTGCTTGGGCGGCGACGGCTGGGCCCCGAGGGGCTGTGAGTGATTTTGGAGTTTGTGTAATCCAGTACCTCCTGTAAGTGCAGCGTCTTGGGCTTTTCGGGGTCGTGGAAGGGCCGGGACTCGTAACGCATGCGCGAGGTGACTCTTGGTACATGTACATCCCCTGCGTCCGCCCACATGCCGAACCTTGCCCCGCAGCCTAGGAGCGTGTAGGTAGCTAATTACCTAGCCACACTGGCTGTGGCTGGAAAGCAATTGAGGATGAAGAACCGAGCCGCAGCTGTCGGGCAGCAGTCTGGCGCACAGTTGGGAAAGAGTCACTGGGGCAACGATTCAGTGTAGCCCCTCTGTGTCTCTACCAGCTAAGATCATAGTTGACACGGCTCCCTGCTTGCAGGACAAGGCCGAGAAATCTGGCGAAGTGCTGCAGCGAAAGGAGGCTGGGAGTGTATCACGTCACGTGGCTAGCGGGCCAGGGGCGCACGCGGGGCGAGAGGTTGGGCCGCAGGCGGGGTTCGGGAACCTGGGAGCCTCGATCTTTGCGCTCACCTCGAACTCCACCAGAAGCGGATCACAATCTACCGGACCGAGACGCACGTCCCACCCGCGACGGAATGCGACAGCTCTTCCGCCGGCAGCCGAAAGCCGCAGCAACCGGGCCGGCCGCTGAGCACACCCCACCGGAACGATCGGTTGCGACGGCTCCATCCTCGACCGAGACCTTCCCGTCAGGCATCAAACTGCTTCACAGTGCGGCACACGCCACGGTCGAGTACGTACACTTCTATTCCAAGTTACAGTAACACAACCACTGATGACCGCCGTCCAGCATTGTCTTTGTTCACGGCTTGACTGGCGACCGCGAGAAGACCTGGACCGCCAGCCCCGCGTCCGAGCCGTGGCCCAAAGCCCTCCTCCCGTCCGAGCTCCCGACCGCACGCGTCCTTACATTCGGTTACGATGCACACGTGACGGACTGGCGGGGCATGGTGTCGCAGAGTCGGATTGCCGGCCACGCTTGGAATCTTCTGACGTCTCTCACGTCGTATCGAGAGAAGGACGATACGGTGGGTGCGAGCGGCTGCGTAGACTAGGTACGACGCTAACGCGAGTAGAATGAACGGCCGATCATATTTGTCTGCCACAGCCTGGGGGGGTTGGTCTGCGAAGATGTGCGTCTTCCCCGGGTCTCGGCCAAACCTATAACTAATCACTCCGATAGGCATTGGTTACATCGAGACAGCGGACGGAGCCACACCTCCACAACGTCCTCCAGTTGACACGCGGCATCGCCTTCCTCGGGACGCCACACCACGGATCGGGGCTGGCACGATGGGCGGAGCGGCTATCGCGATCCGCTGGGATCATCAAGCAGACGAACACAGAAATTGTTGAGGTGCTTAAGCGCGACTCGGAGGTACTCGCACGGATCCAAGACAGTTTCCACACCATGGTCCTGGCACGTGGCAAAGAGGGACAGACGATCGAAATCAGCTGCTTCTTCGAGGAGCTACCTCTGCCGGTCATCGGGCAGGTGAGTGTGATGGCATGACTCTAATTATGGCGCGTTTCGTTGACGGGGCTCGGCAGGTTGTGCCGCAAGATTCGGCGATTTTGCCTGGGTACATTCCGATTGGGATCCGCAGTAACCACATGGATATGACCAAATTCGCCAGCGTCGAGGACCCGGGTTTTCAGGCAGTTTGCGGAGAGCTTCGTCGGTGGACTAAGCAGCTCGGCAAGGCCGCAACGTCAGTCGGAAACCCACTCCCTCCTGCATCGGGCAGCGCATCCAAGGACGGGCAGCGCGGACCGGACGGGTCGGGTGGGCTAGAGAGGCTCCAGAACGATGCCGCAGTTTGTAGGTAGAATGTGCGTCGCTGTCTAGCCCAGGCTAATGAGAGTAGTCCTCGTGCCATACGCCTGCAACCCCGACTTTGTCGGGCGCTCAGATATCCTTGAAAAGCTCAAGGACCGGCTCGACCACAAGTGCCGGCAAACCAAGTTGCACCTGAGAGCTGCGCTCTATGGGTTGGGAGGCATTGGGTAATTTGGGCTCCCCTATCTTTACAGGCTGCGCTAATTTAGTATAGGAAAACGCAAATCGCACTGGCATACGCGTACTGGTTGCAAGAGGAGTGTCCTGATGTATCGGTCTTCTGGGTCCACATGAGCAGCGCCGAGCGGTTTCGTCAGTCGTATACACGGATCGCAGAGGAATGCCACATCCCTGGTTACGACGATCCCAAGGCGGACGTGGTGCCACTGCTTAAGAGGTGGCTGGAGAGGAAGGACCGCAGCAGGTGGCTGATGGTGATTGACAATGCCGACGACACGCAGCTCGCCAGCGGGCTGGGAGGGCTTGGACAGCACATCCCTGAATGTGCGCACGGGTCTGTTCTCGTGACGACGAGGAACAAGGAGGTAGGCTCAAGGCTCACAAGGGGTGGACGACCAATCGAAGTCAAGAAAATGGACGACAGCGAGTCGAAAGAGCTGCTCGAAAAGAAGCTGGAGGAAGACAGAACCGATCCCGACGACTTGGCTACACTTTCATCTCGACTGGAGCATCTACCACTCGCACTGGTCCAGGCGGCTGCCTTCATGCAGGAGAAGTCTGTGCCGATCAGCAGGTATCTTGAGCTGCTGGACAGAAGCGACCAGGACCTCGTGTATCTGCTTAGCCAGGACTTTGAGACGGTCGGACGAGACTCGGAGACGCCTCGGGCGTTGGCAGAGACGTGGATTCTGTCGTTTGAGCAGATCCAGCGTCAGAATACCTTCGCAGGCCAGCTTCTCGCGCTTATGAGCCTCTTGGACCGGCACGCCATTCCATTGGAGTTTCTATCCAGATATATCAAGCAGCAGCTAGAGCAGCCGGCAAGGGGAGAAGTACAGCTCACGGAGGCCCTAGGGGTTCTGAAGGCGTTTTCCTTTGTAGTGGAGGATAAGGATCACGGCTTGGACATGCACCGGCTCGTGCAGTTGGTGACGCGAAAGTGGCTCGTCAAGAAGGAGAGGATGAGACACTTTGCCGGACAAGCACTATTGGCGGTGTCGCACTGTTACCCATTTGGCCGGTATGAGAATTGGGGAGTATGCAGCGCATACCTTGCGCACGCATATGCAGTGCTGGGCGGCGATGGCACTGGTTCAAGGGACGAGAAGGCCGCAAAGGCGACTCTTCTGCACCATATCGTAGGATTCTTCGACTACCAAGGCCAGTGGAGAGATGCCGAGAGGTTCCAGCTTGAGGCGGTTGAGCTACGAGAGGAAGTGCTTGGGTCGGATCATCCCGACACACTGACCAGCATGAACAACCTGGCGTCGATATACTGGGACCAGGGCCGGTGGGAGGAGGCCGAGAAGCTGGGGGTACAGGTGATGGAGACTCGCAAGTCGAAGCTCGGGGCCGATCATCCCAACACGCTGACTAGCATGAACAACCTGGCGTTGACGTACCGGAACCAGGGCCGGTGGAAAGAGGCCGAGAAGCTGGAGGTGCAGGTGATGGAGACTCGCAAAACGAAGCTCGGGGCCGATCATCCCGACACACTGACCAGCATGAGCAACCTGGCGTCGATATACTGGGACCAGGGCTGGTGGGAGGAGTCCGAGAAGCTGGAGGTGCAGGTGATGGAGACTTCCAAGATGAAGCTCGGGGCCGATCATCCCTCGACACTGACTAGTATGAACAACCTGGCGTCGACATACTGGAACCAAGGCCGGTGGAAGGAGGCCGAGAAGCTGGGGGTACAGGTGATGGAGACTCGCAAGTCGAAGCTCGGGGCCGATCATCCCGATACGCTGACTAGTATGAACAACCTGGCGTTGACGTACCAGAACCAGGGCCAGTGGGAGGAGGCCGAGAAGCTGGGGGTACAGGTGATGGAGACTCGCAAGTCGAAGCTCGGGGCCGATCATCCCTCGACACTAACTAGCATGAACAACCTGGCGTTGACGTACCAGAAGCAGGGCCGGTGGGAGGAGGCCGAGAAGCTGGTGGTGCAGGTGATGGAGACTTTCAAGATGAAGCTCGGGGCCGATCATCCCGATACACTGACTAGTATGAACAACCTGGCGTTGACGTACCAGAACCAGGGCCGATTGGAGGAGTCCGAGAAGCTGGTGGTGCAGGTGATGGAGACTTCCAAGATGAAGCTCGGGGCCGATCATCCCGACACACTAGGCAGTATGAACAATCTGGCGTCGACGTACTGGAACCAGGGCCGGTGGAAGGAGGCCGAGAAGTTATTTCTACAGGTGATAGAGGCTTCCAAGATGAAGCTCGGGGCCGATCATCCCAATACGCTAAGTAGTATGAACAACCTTGCGTTTACTTGGAAACGTCAAGGTCGACATATAGATGCTTTAACTTTGATGGAGGACTGTGCTCAGGCTTGCCAGCGAGTCCTTGGCGCAGACAATCCAACGAGTCGGTCGTCCTTGGCCACTGTAGCCAAGTGGAGTAGCGAGATATAGTTTTCATTGTTTCCTGAAATTTTATTTTTTCTTTCTCCTTTGGTACTAACAATGCCATGGTTCTGATGTCAGCTCGTGTGGTGTAATTAACGACCACAAACGGCGCTGGCTACGGGGGTTGGAAGGCGTCGCGCATTCTACTTCGTGCACACCCATCAAGTCTTCCAAAACGCCTCGCGCACATTCTCGCAAATCATCTCTCCTCCCTTCATTCAAATCATCTTCCATTCACTAGGCTTCCCAATAACCCCTGCACAATATAGGATCTGTTCCCCAGATTGTGGATAAAATCCTGGTAGTGAGGCCGACATCACACCTTGCTAGTGACTTCTGCCTCCGCAACCTGCGGGCATCCCATCGATTTAGGCCTGGTCACGAGGTCCGCCTGCCCGTCTTGATCAAGTTCACGAGCCTTTCAGCTTTGCAACGGGATGCTTGCAGCACCTCCCAGTTTGCAGCCATCTTATGGCTGGGCAGTACAGGGACCACGAGTGATCAGGCTCGAGGATCTCCAGACTCTTGAGCTCCATCTCATCCTCTGTAAAATGGTGAGCTAACTACCGGCCAAGCCAAGTAATTTCCACAGACACGCCAGTGGCAATAACCATTGCGGTGAGACCTCGGCGTCGATGATCCCGACGCTATGCTGCTTCACTTCCGTCGGTGGCGTCCTGTCCGGAATTTGCCTCCTCGTAATTGGCGTATTTCGCAAGCAAATAGACTCCAGTAGCAAGCAGCGAACCCAAGACTGGCCCGAGCCAGTAAATCCAGTGATATCCTGGGAATGATCTTGCAGCGACAGCACAGCCGAGACTGCGGGCGGGGTTCAGTGATCCTCCCGTGTACGCGGTTCCTTATAATCAGCAGTCACGGTCAGCAAGCGTGAACGGAGGTAGCACAGTAGGTGGGACTGGGCGGCTTACCTGCTATCATGGCTGCAAACAGAGCCAGGCCGATGCCAATGGGTGCAATGAAGGTATCTTGGGATTTCTCAGCCGCCAGCATGAGCACCACGAAGACGAGTAGAGACGTAAAGAACATCTCCATGAACAATCCCTGCGAGATGGACGCACCGCCCCCCAATATCGAGTTCGCCTCGGAAATGGGAACAGGGAACATGGCCGAAACAACACCGCCCGCGCAGAGAGACGCTAGCAGTTGTACAGGGACGAAAATAGCGCCTCGTAGCCAAGGGAGCTGGCCGGCCAGGCACAAGCCCAGGGTGACCTATTTCACCCATACAAAAAGATCATCAGCATTCAGAAACCAAGAGAAAGAGAAAGTGTTGGCCCCCCTCTGTGGGGCATGGTGCGCAAGCCCACCCAGCCTCTGCAGTTGGGTTGAAACCCACTGCAGTGGCCCAGCCTGGCAGTCTTTCTCCACACCACCACAACACCTAAAATCACTTCGTTCACCACGTTCTGTGCCTTCAAGAGAAAGAGAAAGAGAAATACTAACCGCTGGATTAAACAATCCCCCACTAATACGGTAGAAGGCCCATACACAGACCAACAAGGAAAAGCTGTAAGCCAAGGAAATGAAGATGACGGTCTCGCTGCTCATGCCGCCGACAGGAGCAGTGCTGGCTGCGCGGCTCGCGGCCATCAGATTCCCGGCGTAGCCGAAGTAAAGAAAGAGGAAGGTCCCGACAAATTCGCCGCCTGCCGCGACGAAATGGGCCTCGAGGGGGGTGAGAGGGCGATGTCCCTTTCCTCCCCGCAAACGCAAACGAGTCTGTTTGCTCTCTTCGTCTGACGGCGCCATAGTGACTCGAGGAATGGCTGATGTTAGTCCGGCTACGAAGGCGGCAATGGGAGAAACCGAGAAAGGCTTCTTACGGTCGGGCAGATTATCATTGTTAAGAGCAAACTCTCAATGACGTCGAGTATTTGCTGTCTCGCCACCTGTTCATATAGGCGCCTTCCTTCCGCTAACACACCAGGCGGTGGGAAGAGCATACGGAGTAGCACGCTGCAAAAGGCTGACTGCCGGAGCATGTACTCCTCGATTTACACAGCACACGGCGATGACTGGCTAAGACCTACCAGCAAACCATCGTTGATGTCAGCGGCGTCCGGCAAGACCCGTCCTGTGGGGACCGGGAGGAACAAGAACCAACTCTGACCTTTAGCTAGTCACGGAAGACTGTTTCGGCTCATGCCCTTTTTCATGAACACTCATGCCATTGTCAATTCCGATCCTTCGAGCCAAGACAACGCCCTTTTGACGCCCAATTGGTAGGCTATCTGCCCTCGGCACCTAGGACGGCTAGAGTCTGCTCCTTTGTCTCGAATCGAACATCAAGCTGATCGATTCCCCTAGAGCCGTGCTCCTTCTTGGACATGGACATACCACAATTGCCCAATCCAGCGATCTCCAGAGGCCTGGACGGTGTGACGGTCTGGACCGCTCTCGACGGTGCTGGCCCACCGGCCCACACGCCTAGCGCCAGCTCCACGGCAATCTCAAGTCGGCAGGATTGAAAGGGTAGCAAACCCCTGTTCGACTCCAAACTATCGAAAAGGGCCTGCACAAGCTGGAACGGGGAACGGGAGGGAAGGCGCCTGCGCGGATGGGATTGGGTTTTTCTCTCGCTCATCCCCATCACGCGTCCTTCTCCATTTCTTCCCTCTTCACAACACAACATCCTGCCTGTCTGCCTACCATGGCGTCCACTCGTTATACCTCGGGCCTCAAAGCCCTGTCGTTCGTTTACCTTGCCTCCCTGGCTTCCGCGCTGCCGGCGCTCGGCGAGTTCAAGTTCCAAGGATGCTACACCGACAGCGCCGATGCCCGGTCCCTGGCCGACAAGCAGTCGTCTGACCCCAAGATGACCCTGCAGTTGTGCGCCGCCGCCTGTGACGGTTTCTCATGGTTCGGCGTCGAGCAGGGCACCCAGTGCTACTGCGGCAACTCGCTGGCCTCGACGGCCGAGAAGCGCCCGGATAGCGAGTGCTCCATGAGGTGCGGAGGCACCAAGTGCCAGACCTGCGGCGAGGTCAACCGCATCAACGTCTTCTGGACCGGCCGGGACACCACTTCTTCTTTGACCTCCTCGGAACTTCCTACCACTTCCGGTGCGACGTCGTCTGCCGAGCCCACCACGACCGAGGAGGCCCCCGAGACATCAGAGACGGCCACCGCGACAGAGGTCACCCCGACCC
Source organism: Chaetomiaceae sp. PYS4301M (assembly GCA_023628425.1). Classification (NCBI taxonomy): domain Eukaryota; kingdom Fungi; phylum Ascomycota; class Sordariomycetes; order Sordariales; family Chaetomiaceae; species Chaetomiaceae sp. PYS4301M. The sequence goes on from JAMAKR010000066.1 coordinate 105,396, forward strand.
CGACCCCGACACCGCCAGGTGAAGACTCCACCACCACTGCCGAACCCACGGCGACGACTGTCTTCACTCCGCCCGCCCCTACCGCGGTGTCCACCACCAGCACCCCGTGCGACATAACAACCGTTTACCTTGCGACTCCCACACTTTGTTGGGCCAGCCTTCCCACTCCCTGCCAGAAGCTGAACGCCTCCCCCGTTCTCCCCTATGTCATGGCGTCGTCCAGCGCGTCACAGTGCCAGAACGCCTTGGCCGCTGTCACAGCCAGGCCCGAGGTCGCGTCCTGCTTTACCGATATACGCACCCCCGCCAAGTTCACCGCCACCGCGGTCTACTCCTGCCTCGCCAACGCGGACCTCTCCTGCCAGTCGACGACGCTCTGCAAGGCCGACGCCACCGTCGGCGCGCCTGCGGGCCCCGTGGCCACCAACGTGCTCGGCGAGGGCGGCTTCGAGGATGCCCAGCTCTGGCCGTCGTGGGCCCCTGGCAACAACATGGGCAGCGACGCCTACATCTCGTCGTCCGTGTCGACCGAGGTCGTGCGCACGGGCCAGTACTCGCTCAAGACGGTCTTCACTGGCGCCGGAACCGGGTCGCGCGGGTGGACCAAGTCGGTCTGGCTGACGGCCGGCGCCACGTACGAGGTCTCGTGGTGGGTCTGGTCGGACAACGCGCAGGCGAGCCTCACGACGCGGCTGATGTTTAACAACGGCGGCTACAACCCCTACTTTGACCATAACACGTCGCAACAGCCCGCGCGGCAGTGGGTCAAGATGTCGCACACGATCAAGGCTGCCTCGACCTCTGCGATTGTCTATGTCTCCATCATGGGCAACCTTGGAACGCAGTCTAATGTTGTCTATATTGATGATATTAGTATTATCCAGATTGACTGAGAGCTCTGGGCCATCTCTTGCGTTGATATCTGCCATCTAATTAGCATAGCGCGGCGCAGTCTAGTTGATTAATGAATTAGGTTCACGTTTTGGACACTGAATTTAATACTGAACCAGCTGTTCCTTTTTTTTCTCTTGACTCAGAAACCAGAATGTTCCACTGCTGTTTGAGCTTGGAGTAATACGGACAGCTGCCATTGGGCTTTGCTCGTTCCTCCAGGCCCACACCATGGCTCTCGAAACAGAGTGAGGTTACAGAGAAGCATGGAAGGTGGTATTGAGTCAGGCAGGCGGAAATAATAGACCCGCGCCCACAGGCAACTGTAATAACCGGGCACTGGACTTGCCGGGTTCAGCAAGCCTGCCTTTCAGCTTCGTTCGATTCAGCTAACTCCAGCTGCCAGCATGTAACGCTACCACTTCCCACAATGCCTAGTTCGGGCTGCCGCAGGAAACGCCCAGCAGAGAGCCTGAGGGTGGGGGCGCTTGCCAGCACCTCTCACTCCCACCACCAAAACCCCATATTTCCTGCTCGACCGTCCTTGCGTCAAACTTCCTGATTAATATCTCAACTAGCTACCTATCTTACCTTGGTGGAGTCAATACACCCACCCCCAAGCCCCGACATAATTACCTATTACCAACTAGCAACTGGAAACAATGGACCTCCTCCCCAGCCCCTCCTCCCCAACCCGCCCCCTCCCCCCAAAAGCCCCATACGTATGCAGCAACGCCGAGCGCTGGGACGGCGGGCCCTTCCTGCAATACGCCGCCCGTAAAGGCAAGAAGGGCATCATCCCCCCGCTGCTGCGTCCCGACCTGTTACCTGGATTCTCTCCGCAGCAGCAGCAGGAGCAGGAGCAGCAAGACTACATCGAGCCGATCCATCCCACACCAGCGGGGGAGATGCAGGTGCTGTTTCAGACGTGGTTCTTTTTTGGGTTGCTGGCTGAGTTTTTGGGGTTGAATGCTGCCGAGGATGGGTTGGGGTTGTTTGATGACGAGGTGGATGGTGGGGAGGGGGTGAGCGGGGGGATTGAGGGGCTGTATCGGGATTTTGTTGTTGAGGAGGTCGTTGAGGAGGAGGAGGAGGAGCAGGGTGAGGGGCGGGTTGAGGGTGAGGAGATTACGAGGAGGAAGAAGAGAAGAAAGCACTTCGTGGTCAGCGGCAAAAGGATGCTCGAGCCGGGATGGGGCGTCTACGCGATGGGGCGGTTCCAGCTGTCGGCACGGCGGCAGGGGCTCGAGAACCGCGTCCGCTATCTGCACCGCTGTTTGCGGTTTACCTGCGCCATGCTGAACACGGCTGTTCATGCCGACGGGTTTGACGACGGCGTGCGGTATGCCGTTGCTGCGCTGGGGGAGCTGTTGTCGACGTCGTTTGCCACGGCCACGAGGATGGGGATGTTGCCCGGTGGACTGCCTGAGTTTGGGATCCCATGGCAGCAGGGGTATCTGCAGCCTGGGGGCGTCCGGGAGAGGCAGATGTTGGAGAATGGGTGGTGTAGGAGTGACATCGAGCGGCTGAGGTGGGGGTATCAGGGCTTGGGCACGCAGCAGTTTCTGAGTTTGATGGAGAAGGAAGGGCCGGGGCGTGATCATTCGCGGTGCTCAATCGATGGGTGCGTTGCGTTTCAGATGGGCGAGGCGTACCGCCCTGCACATGCCACCGCGGGGTGTGGCTGTGAGTTCGTCGGGGGCGAGCTTGTGGACGACGTGCAGCGAATTCTGAAAACGACGGACGGATACCCGGTCTTGAGAGTCGAAATGCCGGATGCGGAGCAGGCGACTGCGGGAGGACGGAGGCCAAACCTGTCGGTCGAGGAGTACACTAAGACGGTGCCGTATGTGGCCATCTCGCATGTGAGTTCAATGTTGCCATCCATTCTCTTCGGCTCTTTAATCAGTTATGCTCACACACCACGCCGTCTCAGGTCTGGGCAGACGGAATGGGCAACCCACAGGAAAACTCGCTGCCGGGATGCCAGATCGTAAAGGTTGCGCGTCTCGTGGCAGATCTCGAAAAGGCAGTGGTGGGCAACCATGGTGCCGGTCCTCAGTACCGCTTCTGGATCGACCCTCTCCTGTGCCCCATCGAATCCGAGGGCAACGCCATCTCGCTCGCGCGCATCAAAGACGTGTACCGCAACGCGAAGCACGTCCTTGTCCTGGATTCCTCACTCATGCGCCATCGCTTTGACAGCCTTACGGCAGCCGAGGCAGTGCTGAGAATGTTGATTGCCGCATGGATGCGACGGCTCTGGACACTGCAGGGTTTGTCTTTTGTTCTTCTCCCTCTCATTCTTCTTCGTTTGACCCGAAGGCGGTTTCATGATCCTGCGCTGACTTTGGGTTTGTGTCATCTCAGAAGGGGCACTCGCTCGGACACTCTTTTTCCAGTATGCCGACCGGGCGGTGGAATTCCAGGAGCCACTTTTTCGGCTCTTCCAACAGGGTCTCGGTGATCTGAGATATATGCGTATCTGGTTTGACGCGTCGATGGAGGTGAGTGTGGAAGATGTCTTCTCTCTTGCCTGTCAGGCTCGTTTTGAATCACCGGGAGAGGCACTTACCAAGTCGTTGTCCCCCCCTTGCTCCAGGTCGCCAACCTCAGGGGCTGGTTTCAGACCTCCTCCCCGGGCGACAATATCAACACCAGCAACAAACCCCACGAGCTCCTCGTCTCTCTCCAGCGCGTCCTACACTTCCGCACCGTGTCCGTCCCCGCCGACGAGCCCATCTGCATCGCGACGCTGCTCTCCCTCCCCCCACAAGACACGCAAGCCATCATTGCCGCCGCCCAGCAACACCGCGGGCAGCAAGCCATGGCGCACGCCTGGTCCGCCATCGCCCGCACGTTCTTCCGCGGCCGTCTCCCGACGGGCATGCTCTTCTCGGCCGACGCAACGCTCACCGACGTCCCCGGGTGGCGGTGGGCGCCGCGCAGCCTTCTCGGCGCCAACGCGGGGCCTGCCGTACCCGGCGTCATGGACCTCAACATGCGTATGCTCCGGTTCCAGCTGCCCTCTCCCAATCCCACCGACCCGTCTGCCAACGCCCAAAAAGAATGGAAACAAAGAACAGGCCTCCCCACCCCCCAAGGCTTCCGCGTCCACGTCCCCAACGCCCTCCGTCTCCGCGTCGCCCCGCTCCTCGAGGGTTTACCCCTTCACCCGTGGGAGGGCATGCTTACGGTGGGCATGGAGGATTATGTGTTTGTGTGGCATCCCACGGCGGGCCGGTGGCTGCGCGTCATGGACCTGCAGCGGGCCAAGACCGGGGTGAAACCTGCGGCGCCGCTGTGGCGGGCTTTGATGTCGGGAAGGGGGGCGGTTATGTTTGATGATGCTGTTACCTCTGGGGGGGTGAGTGGTGGTGGGGGGGTGCTTTGTGGGTTGTTGGTGCAGGTGGAGGAGGGTGAGGACTCTGAGGAGGGGGCGGAAGAAGATGATAGCGAAGAAGATCGGGATCTGAAGGTGCGGCGCGACAGGATGGTGCTCGTTGTCGAGGCCAGTCCTGGGTATGTGGTGCTTGCTGAGACGTTGCGGGGGCTGGCAGTTGAAGTGGCGGGCGCATATGAGGTGACGAGGCGGCTGCTTGGTCTGGAAGGGGTCAAGAATGTGATGAAGGAGCTGATGGCGAAGAAGTTTGCCGAGGACCACGTGTTTGCGCAGGCCGTGAGGGACTGCATCGGGGATGGGCTGGAGTCGTACATGTGGGCGCAGATCTCGGCGAGGTTTTCGTGTGATTTGGTTGCAGATGGGTGCGAGGAGGACCAAATATGGGTTGTTGATTAGACCTTAACCTTATCTACCTTACCTACCTGGCCTTGGATAAAAGGGGTGTTTGTTTTGGTTTCTCGAACCAGACCCAGCCCCGTTTCCGCTAGTCCCAGCCCGGTCCGTGTTCATTCCTACCACCCTTCTACAGCACTATAGCACCACAGCATATAGAGAAGTTCCAACACGTACACTTTCACCGGCCCTCCCCCCAATCAACGGACTAGCCCGTAGTCAAGCGGCTTTGCAGAGGAGGGCATTCGACTAGGGAGAACGCCAACCGAAAGAGGACCTAGGTTCGTCTCCCCCTCGAGAAGTAAAATCTACGGGTTTTCGTAACCATCCACCTCCATTCGACCAGCGCGGGAATGGTGCTAGTCGGCGAGCTTTTTGTCTTTTCTTCCTTTTTGTCTTTTCCTTCTTTTATCTTTTCCTCGTTTTGTCTTTTTCTTGTCTTTGTCTTTTCCTCCTTTTATCTTTTCCTCTTTTTAACTATATTTTCTTCCTTTTTATCTTTTCCTCCTTTTAGTTATCTCTTCTTCCTTTTCGCCTTTTCTTTCGTTTTTCCCTTTTTGTCTTTTCTTCTTTTCCTTTTTGTCTTCTTTTCCTTTTTGTCCTTTCTTCCTTTCTGTCTTTTTTCCCTTTCTGTCTTTTTTTCCTTTTGTGTTTGTTTTCCTTTCTGTCTTTGTGTGTCTATTTGGTGGGAATCTTTGAGGTCGTCATCGCAAATAATTTTCAACGTCGCATGTACCTTCATCGGCCTGAACCCTTTCAGAGTCGTTGGACTAGACGATCAAGCCATTGACCCTGTGTAGATATTACAAAGGCTATCCCTGCCTCTCCTAGAGCTAGAAACGGCTTCCTACTTGCAGAACAAGGGTTATTTTGTACCTCCCGCAACGCGACGATATATTACAGCCCACGTCAAGCCATCTACCCCCTGTTGGCCATCTCATAGCCACCTATACTGTCTGAGTCTTCGTTCGCTCTCTCTGTGCCCTGGCTCTGAAATTGCACGGCAAACTTTGTCGTCTGGACGATCTGGTTGCCGACGCCAACCGACCGCTCGAGAATGCTCTTGTTGCTGTCGTCGTCCTCTCCTGGGCAAGGTCCCGTAAACCGGCCCTTAGGACCCGTCACAGTCGTCGTGTTGCCTCTTGTTCCCTTGCGATGAGATCCATCGATGGGCTCGTGGGTGGTGTGGTATTGTTTGGCAGAGGATTTGACGTACTGAAGGAGAATGCGGAGGACGGGGATGCACGCGGCGATGATGGTCGTGGCGATCTCAACGGTACCCCAGATCACTATCTCGGCAGCGACATCTGTACATAGCTCATAATTATCAGGAGACGATACGATACAGCAAATGATTACTAGCGAGATTTTAGTGTAATGCGAGGCTGAGACTTACACGTAGCATTGTCTCCTCTGAGCGGCGGAATCTTGGTGCACTTCACCACGGCGGTTCCTGCAGCACTTCAAATCGTCAGCGGAATGACGGAGGTTGGAAGCCCGGACAGCCAAGATCTCTTACAAGATACCCATGCTCATTGCAAGGGCAATGCCAAGTTTCTCCTGTATATTCATCTGTAAGGCCCAGATAACCTTCCAAGGTAACAGGGCGAGCGTGGCGTCTATTGCCGCAGAAAGAGCTGGCAAGCAAACCCGTCAGCAACCTTCCTCGCCTTTGCTAATTAACCCAACGACACGGCACCCGGGGGGACATACTCACCACCTGCAAAAACAGAATACGCCGTCAGGGCATGGGCGTCCAAGCACGTTCCCGGGGTGGACAGATCCCAAGCTTTGCGGACCGGATGGCACTTGACCCAGGGGAAGAGAGCGTCCAGCCCCATCGCGATATTCATGATGCCGATGACGAACCAAACAAACATTTTAGTATAGCTTGTGGTGATCCGGAGGAGTGTAACAGCGAACGACGTCTTGCTCAAGACGGTAGCGAGGATCGAGAAGGTGGAGGCGACATTGCTTAGGAGGGCAAACATCACAAGGTTGGCAGGGTCGACGTCGGCCAGGGGCCTGCCAAGGCCGAGGGGAACCATCGCGCTATCCGCACCGACGGAGACGACTAGAAAAACCTTGTGATGGGTTGGTTGTTAGCTGCCTGGGTTAGGTTAGGTAGGTAGGAGTTGAGAGGGACGAAGGAGAGTGGCATACCCATGCCACGGTCAAGACCCGGTCGTCCCACCACAGGCCTCGATGTGTCTTGAACTTGCAAAACAGGCGGAGACCAAGGAATGCGGCCGACAATGTAACCAACAGCCAGCAGACGACGTTGATTTGGAGCCCACTGTGCTCGGGCGCCGATCGGCGGAGTAGAGATGTCATCGCTGTCAGGCACTAAGACCCGACATGTACGTGATGGGCCCGACGGGTCGAGGGTGGTCTGCCCACTGGCCCGAGCTGATGAACGAAACGAAAGGCTATCCTAAAGAAGGACCAGGACACGCGAGAGCATGGAAATTAACGCCCTTTTGAGAAGAACGGGCCGAGGATCTCATCGACGCCCTGCCCGAGCATCCGGAGTCGGCACATAAGTCTGGGTTCAGCCTCTTCAACCTGCAGATCTCCTGAGAAACCTCCCGCCATGGACCTGTCAAGTTTGAACGTGTGCCACTGCCGATGCGTACGGTCGACGCCCGTGGGCATTACCTTATGTAGTTTGTTGGTTACCTGGTAGTAAACCGGAACACCTACTTCCCGCCCACCCCCACATTCCGCCCACCCCAGTTGCCAAGGGCCTGATTTTAGAGACGGGACCAGTATGGGCTTCACTACTTCGTATGGCTTTTCCAATCCACTTTTTGGCCTCTTTTGACTGCAGAAAGACCACATATTGTGCAGAAAGCCCGTTTTTTCGTCCACTATGGGCAAACCAGTCCCGGTCAGACGCAATACCTCTTGGGCCCCGGTGCAGCCTCCTGCACTCTCCTACACTCTCGGAAGTCACCGTACTGGTGAAGCCCATACTGGTCCGGTCTATTCCGTACTAAAATCAGGCCCCAAGTTGGAGTGGGCGGAATGTGGGGGTGGGCGCACCCGGTATTATTAGACGGCGAAGTGTCCCCGGCAGCCGCAGTCCCCCTCAGCTCATGATTTCCCCTGCTTTCCCCCTGCTTGCCCAAGGAGGATTGCGCCCAATGGGAGAGCTCAATTTAGCTGCTGTGCCGCAGGGCCGCTAACGCGTTTACTACTTGTTAGCTAAGAAGAGAAGTTTGCAACGCGTTGGGGGAGCTGGCCAAGTGGGCGACCAACAAGTGGCGCACGGCGAGCCGCACGTCTGTCAAGAACCGTGATCTGTGGGAGGGTCTGCTGCGCGGGTTGCGAGGCTGCAGGAGTCAGGTGCGGTTGTGGACTTTTGGCGGGTGCCGAGGGAGGAGAATCGGGAGGCGGATGAGCTGGCGAATGTTGGGTTGGGTCGGCGGTATTGGTTGGATGGGGAGGGGGAGTTGCGGTTTATCAGGCGGGAGATGGAGGCGGGTTTTGTTGGGGGTTGGCCTGGATGATCTTGAGTAGATTTGAGCTGGAACCACCGAAAATAAGGTACCATAGGTGGGTGTGCTTACACCAAGAACTCTTACTCTCATTCTCTCTTGCTCTCTTTCACGCACACTCTGTTTCTCTCACACACAAAAGCCCGACCCCCCTCTGCCGCTCTCCCTCTCCCTCGGGCTCTCCCACTCTCTCCCTTCCCCTTCTCTCTGGGCTGTGTAGGTTTCTTGGGTTAATTGTTAGCAGAGACCTTCTTCAGTGCTGTGAAGTAACCGACTGACCTTCTCGCAACGTTAATACCTGACCAGTATTACGGTTAATAACTTGACCTCTCGCGCACGGCATTTTTTGTACCCGGCGGATGATTGAAATGGATCTTGCACGGATCTATTTGGACCGGCGAAGTTGAAATAGTTTTTACGAGACATTATTTAGGCCGAGCAGCACCTTGAAACAGGTTTAGGAATAGACAGGACAGCGCGGAGCAAACGAGTTGGTTGATCGTCCCGAGTCTTGGCTTCTCTTTGGTACCGACTGGAGGATTTAGATTAACTAGAGGCCGTGATTCAAGCGAGGGATTGGTGGATCTGTGGATTCCAGCAAGACATAATTACACGAGATGCTCAGCAGCCCCAGCTCGGCCCTAGAGTCAAGTGCCACGGAACCTGAAACTTGTTATCGGTGTTCTTCACTCCGCCCCCTGGCTCTGGCTCCTCCCGATTTGGAAAACGTATCATGGACAACGAATTCCGCTCACACATTTGGGATGGAACTTAGCAGCCGGCCGTCTCCTCCAATGATAGTGTGAGCAAGATTTACGGGATGTAGTTAGCCTTGTTCAGCGGAGGAGAGGCTGATGGCCGCCCCATGCAGGCAATTATAATGGTCTCAAGTGAGCGACGCGAAACTCTTCAACAAGGTAACAAGGAAGGGAAAAGATGGCGCTCGGGACAACGAAGAATGTCTATAAAAGCTCAGTCGCCAAGCCTCGACAAAGTGTCCAAGAGTCTTGGACATGCACAGCCCCTTGTTCGATATCCCTCAAACTAGACACCAGCCATGAAACAAAGCTTTCTCAGCGTCGCCCTCGGCGTTCTCTTGCTTGGCCGCTCACAGCCGTCGCCCAGCTTAGCGGTAGCGTTGGTCCCACGACATCTACCTCGGCCAAGCGAGCCAAGAAGGTCTGCAATGTGCTGGACTATGGCGCAAAGGCAGACAAGCGCACCGACATCGGGCCAGCGCTGACCAAGGCTTGGACTGCTTGTGCCTCTGGTGGTATTGGTTCGTACCCTGACCCTGGTTGCTTTCAGTACCGTGGTTTGGAAGCCCTAGTCTCTAGAGTGTTCCTTGCTGACGCTCTTCAAAGTTGTCGTTCCCTCTGGGAATTATGCCATGGCCACATGGGCAACGCTGAACCACGGCAATGGGGTTGGCGTCCAACTGGATGGCATCATCTACCGAACTGGAACCGCGGGAGGGACCATGGTCGTTGTTGAGAACTCCAACAATATCGAGTTCTTCTCCAGCACCGGCAAGGGCGCCATGCAAGGCTATGGCTACCAGATCCACAAGTCTGGAAGCCTCAACGGGTTAGGCTTTTGCACTTCGGGGGAGCTCTTCGGAGGGATTTGAATCGATCGATGCTAACATGGAAGCTTACAGCTGCCGCCTCCTTCGCTTTGTCAAGACGCAGGACTTCTCCATCCATGATTTGGCCTTTGTGGATGCGCCGGCATTTCACATCTTCCTGGACAACTGCGCCAACGGCGAAGTGTACAACCTCGCCATCCGCGGCGGCGATCACGGGGGCCTCGATGGCCTAGATATTGTTGGAAAGAACATCCACGTCCACGACGTGATGGTCACAAACAAGGACGAGTGTGTCACGGTCAAATCCCCGTCGTCCAACATTCTCATCGAGCAGATCTACTGCAACTGGTCCGGCGGGTGCGCTATAGGCTCGCTTGGTGCCGGCACCGCAATCGTACGTAAAATTGGCGCTGTTTCTTCCCCTTTATGGCACCGTTATGCTCCCGAGACACCCCCTTTGCTCCCGAACTGCTCCCGCAATGCGCCCAATACCCTGTTCTAGGCAATAAATAGCTGACATTGTTGGACAGTCGTCCGTGACGTACTCCAAAGTCTACTCGGTCAACTGCAACCAGATGTTGATGATCAAGTCCAACGGCGGCAGCGGAACTGTCCAGAACGTCAAGTTTGACAACTTCATCGGGCACAATAACGCTTATTCCCTTGACATCGATCAAGCCTGGGCCTCGATGACTCCTGTTTCAGGCAGCGGCGTCCATCTGAAAGACATCACCGTCTCCAACTGGAAGGGAGACTGCGCTAACGGGGTGCAGCGAGGTCCGCTCCAGCTCAAGTGTGCCGCCGGCGCGCCGTGCACTGGCATGACCGTCAAGGACTTCTCCATCTGGACCAACGCCGGCTCACAAGTCAACTACATCTGCAACAATGCCTACGGAACGGGGGCATGCTTGCGGGCAGGATCTGGAGGGGCGTACTCGACGACAAGCAAGATAACGACGGCCCCGGCTGGCTGGTCGGCTGCACGGATGTCAACCGACCTCAAATCGGGCTTTGGGTTTACCTCCGAGATCCCCATCCCAGCCATCCCAACGAGCTTTTTCCCAGGCACGTCTCCCTTGAAGCGTCTGGCCTAAGACAGGGTCGCAGGGCCATGGCATAACAAGGGAGGGTGAGCACCAGGGAAATTGCCACACGAACCACACACCCACAATACAGAGGAGGGAGCATGGAAAACGAGCAAAAGGTGAAGGGAAAACGGGGAGCTTGCACCAATATCCATCAACGAAGATGTACTTGATACGCACGCCTAGTTCACGGACTTGTAAATACATATGCAGTTCTCCCAAACCATCCCCAATTTAAGAGCAACCCATTTGCCGACTGGAATCAACCAGGTTACGCCGAGCCCCATGGCCCTGATGAGAGATGTCGAGTCAGTACATCTGCGCCCGCACGAGTGTGAAGTTGACATGTACCTACCCGACCTTAATTAGCACCACTGGGTCACCGCCAAAAACCTCGTGTCCTCGAAATTCATGCCCGGGAAGCTGTTGTCGAGGCAGCAGCCGTAGCAGCTTATCTTCATGTCCATGAACGGCGCGCCCGGTTCGCAAGCTTCGGGAACGTTGCCCACTCTCCTGAGTTCGTGCAAGGCATTGTCGCAGAAGCCGAAGCAAACCGCGGGGATAAGTGCCGTGGCCGTGCTGGTCAGGCTAGCCATGAGGAGGAGGGTGGACGGGATGGAAGCGGGCTTCATGGTTTGTCAAGTTGGAATTGGTGGGTTGGAGTGGGTGTTGAGAGCAAAGACTCTTGTTGAAAACGGAAGTGATGAGAAGACGGATGAAGGGACCGTCGATGAGGGTAGTCGGTCTGGATGGAGAGAGATTTATGCTAGGCATTGGCAGTCCTTTATATATAATTTAAATGCTCAACTTGAAGGCCTTCTTATTGTTGAATCCATGTAAGGTACCTTCAGTACCTTCATTTCACGTCGACAGCGGCAGAATGTGCATCATGCAGGGTCGCTGCCAACATGAACTCTCAAGACTCCCGTCGACAGCACAGTTCTTGCGGCCGTGTTTAACAGTGTATTCTGCATTCTGTGATTTCAAAACCTCTATGGATAATTAAGGTCTCTAATATCCTAACGGACCGAACCAGATTGTCGGGACACCAGACTGGACCTTGTTGGTTCAACGTTCCATTAGCTTTGCCAGGTTCAGGTTTGGGCCAACATTGTGACGGACAAAATTGGCCAAATCTTCAAATGCGGCACAGCTCGGAGCCGACTGGGAGTCCATGAACGCCGACTGGAGCATGTTGACCAGGTTACACCCGAGCCCCACGGACCTGACAAGACATCAAGTCAGTACACCTACGCTCGCACAAGCCAGACATCAGTTGGATGTACTTACCTTAAACCTTACTTAAGCCTAGCAATGCCGGGTTACCTCCACCAGCTCCGAGTCCTCGAAATTCATGCCCGGGAAGTTGTTGTTGAGGCAGCAGAACCAGCAGTTGGTCTTCATGTTCATGAACGGCGCGCCCGCTTCGCAGAGGCGGGGATCCCCCGGGCCTACTCTCCTGAGTTCGTTCAGGGCATTGTAGCAGTCGTCGTAGCAGACCGCGGGGATAAGTGCCGTGGCTGTGCTGGTCAGGCCGAGGAGGAGGAGGGTGGATGTGGGCTTCATTGTTGTGGTGGGCTGGGTCGGGCGAGCTGGGGGCGACGGGTTATCCGGGGACAGGAATGATGATTAATTAAGGCGGGGAAGTGGCAGTCGAGGAGGGCGTTGCTGTTGGTGTGGACGCGAGGAAGGGATTCTGGTCACTTGCAGGCCTTTATATCCCTTGATCACCATTCGGGCAGTCGACTTGAACGCAGCATAATCCGTTGAGTCTGCCTAATACGTGCAATTTCACATCGACGGCGGCACAGAGCGTGGATTGTCTAGGGTCACTGTTGATTAATATGAACTCTCAGGACTCAACAGCACAGTTACCCCCAGCCGTGTCTGTCTTGACAGCGTATTCTGCCTTCCGTCATTTCAAGCCCTTTAATTAACCCAAGGTTGTGGTGTGCCAGCCCGCGAGTTCAAGGGCGTTGGTGTACGAAGCTTCACATCCAGCTTGGATATCAC